>MU708387.1:8812-26980 GCA_026770625.1 Nicotiana glauca
AATCAACTCTAACACACCAAATACCGATAACGAAACATGAAGAAGCATAAAATGGGGGAAACGGGAAGGTAACTCCTGAGATGACGGGTCGGGTCGTCACATCCTCCCCAACTTAAATAATCACTCGTCCTCGAGCGTACCCAGAGTTGTCCTAGAAGCCAACCAACAGCTGAATAACTGTACCAAGCATACCCGGGGGTGATCCCACGTCACCCTATCTCATATAGGTCCGATAACACATCATAGCTGAAATTACCCAATCCAGTCTAGCCTATAAATCATAGAACTACTTTTTCACTTCTGAAACCATCAATAGGATCAAAACCTCACACCTATACTTGAATAGTCCCGAACCAGCTGTAATAACCATGCCTGTAACCTCAGGTGAAATTTTAGGATATACCACATAATCCAAGCACTCGAAACGATAATTTCTATTCATAGTAGTTACTCACAACAATCAAATACTGATACAAAACCTCTTATTTAGCTAAAGTCTCATTCCAACACTTTCATATACTGCCAACGATAAATGAACATGCAACAAATCGTAACCATTTCTCAGATCAGCCATTCATGAAGCCACTTCCCTTTTGACTAATACCACATCAGATATTCGAGCCGAACCTCGATATTATCCTTCCAACGAGCTGAAATCAAATATGTTCGTATTCATTAATGACCCCAACGATCACCTCGAATCCAACACACCACTCTGGTGATATGACACCTCAACACAGGCCTAAGCCATAACTTGCATAATACACGCACCAATGAGGAACGGTCTGAACATACTCAAATCATGATAAATGACTTAAACGAAAGAGTTGTACCTCAAGCTCATTAGTACCATTACAACACAAGGCTGAGACCCCGTCTCACATCATGGAAATAGAATACCTTAATCTACCCCGAAAGGTCATATCTCCATGTTGACTTGCTACAATGCGTGATCCTATCCAAACACTATTACACATGAAACACCTCAAGTCACTATGCTCAAAATCGACAGCCACGCACAATTTGATGATTGGAACCAAAGAAATTCATTACACCCACGGTGAAACAAACAACATACGCCACGCAACCCGATAGGTCATAACCAATACTCCATTTACCAAGCAACACCCAATTACTCTTCCCGCTTGACTCTCACTATGAATCCCCAATAGAAGCGCACCACATGTGCCCATAACCAACAAATCATAACGTCTCACAACACCGAAAAACAACTTATAGACCTCCCCAAATCATTAACAAGCTCACTAACGATCGAATCAACCTATCCCTTAATAATAAAATTTGGGACCAACCAAGCCAACTCAAGCTAAACACGTATCCACATCGGCCTACCAACGAACTCATTACCAAGAAAGCCTGAAGTCATTCCTTCCATTAATATAACTCCTGTCGGAGCCGTACGATACGGTGCCCGGCACCAAATCAATATCAAAATCCACAACCTCGCCCGGCGACATGCCCGGCCACAAGAAACGCATCCGAAAAGTCCTTTAACAAGGGAATGGAACCAATGGTAGAAACCTTTGCACTGACATCCATCACAAAGGCCCAACTAAGAAAAGCAATCCTTCCTAGTCGTCCGCTGGGTCTTTGAAATATAAAACACTCTGCAGAACATAATCCAATGCACCTCGCCACTCAACCCGTGGCATTTCCGGCATAGCCCATAGCGCAATAGTTCAGCATCACCTAACACTAAGACAACCAGTCTGAATTTCAACATCACATCCAAAATCTAACATACCAGCAAATAAAGATCCACTCGAGCCTCCAAATCCCCATTACCGCTAAACGGTGCCGAATACACACGATCTACAACCACAACGTAGCTTGTACCTGAGAACTCCCAGTCTCCAACTCCATATAGCACACGAATCACTGTACCTGATCCCAAATTCCGCAGTATGAATACATATTACACCTCACGTACGCAATCATTCTACGAAAGATATTCTAAAATTCCCCTGTGCCATCAAACAAACTCAGATATCAGCAGTCGATCTAGCAAGAAAGTGCCGAAATACTATCGAAGTATCATCAATCTAATCATATTACCCTTCTTTCGAGACGTATACTCTCGTCAAATCACTTCCAATTAGCAATATCATTTCCTTGATTATCTAAGGCTATCCGTTGCCTAAGAATTTTATGAACTTCTTTTCAGAACTGAACTGTTACTCACCTAGACAAGACCTTCCGTTAATCCCATCTAGAAGAAGAATCATTACACATTCCATGCTCCGCATAGCCATAAAAAAATATATTCATCTCCAAACCACGGTAAAACCCAACAAGGACTCTCTCTCCCAATTCCATGTGCACAAGCTAAACTGCCAGGACTAAATCCTTCTACCCAAACCAATCTAACCAAGTTGTCACAGCTCAAGAGCTTTGCTGCACAATACTGTAAGGGCTCATTACCTCGCACACATATGAAGGATTAATCACATCCATACCATACCGATTCGTTCTACTATTAAGCTATCCCATCTATCTAATTTCCTTTCTGATTCATCATCAACTTGGTATTCCCTCTTGCTGTAGCACCACAATGCCTCAACCCAGGTTTACCACACGAGACTCGAGCATAAGACCACATTGTCTAAGACCCATAGGCCACTGAATACTCTCTCAAACGTGCCCAGAAATACCACATTCCAGAATACTTTACTTTGAAGAACTTCCTGCAAATCTGAATTCGTTACCATTACTTTCCAGATACCGATACATAGGATCCCATAATCAACATAAAAATACCACAAGTCTTGACCTTTTCTAATGAAAACACAGTCTCTACCCACATACACAATCTTAAGACACCTGATTGTTACATGTAGAATCTTGAACACAATAAAACAATTCTCGAGAGTCATTCACTCTTATTCAAACTGCAAATTACCTGACCTAATGAACAGAACCACTCGTGCCTTATTGGCACTCCGATACCGCAAAATGAGGTCCTCATCCCAATATAACCAAGCAACTTCCTGCTCTATGTACCGAGCATTCTTTATCAACAACAGCTCAAGACATCCTATTATTTTCTCACATCTGCGAAGAACCATATAACCTTTGTCAAAATTTTGCTTCACTTGTGCCATCCTCCGCTCAATTTCTGCAACCAGGACTGATCCGCCAGCATACCTCAAAATGGAACCAACATAGCACATGACCATGCGATCAGCTAATCAACAACAACCTCCCCAACTTGGCTCGAAGCCATATATCAGGCCACACTCAATAACCCATAATGCTTCTACTCTAATGATGCCACAATACCAAAGTGATATTAAACTCAAATCATTTACAAGTTTGTAAAAACACAGATCATCTAGTACCGTAATCCTCTACACTTCTTGCATGCATCTCTACATCAGTTGAGTCCACTCTCTTAAGCGACCCGAATTGCCGAATTTCAACACGTACCCTTCAATTACACATGAGAGATTTACTAACATACACATAAGGATCATACCACTTAAGAACACTCCGTAGGAGATAACCCACCTGTTTCGCCTCAATTTAGTATTTCAGCAGACCTTCCACCATCATATACATTACACAGTCATTAGTCTTCCTGAGTCTGAACTCATACCGCCATATGTAATGCACTTTACTTCCCAACTAGGAGATACGAAAATATTCTTCACGCACCCATAATTCGGGCTACACATCAAATCACAATAGGAATCGAATCACTTAACAGTTCATCTATTATCCTGCAGACTTTTTCGTCACTACCAAGTCATATAGATACATCCCGCAATATTAACATACTCATCACATGGATATCTGACCGCCATTCCGGCTAATAAAGACAACACCAAACATATAAGTTCAAACACTTGCTCACACAATCAGCACCTCGGTGCTCAAGCAATAGGCAAAGATCTGGCCTCAAGTCCTCCAGACTGGCCCAACATACTCACCAAGATCACATCTCGCCCCTTGATCAGGAAATCACAAGCCATCGAGGCAAATATAATACTGATCGCTCGCGTGCGCACACAGACATGTGGAAGGAATTTCATAGGTTACATCTCAAGCTGAATCAAGTACACACAATAAGAATTCCAAGAAAGTGAAGTTTTTCTAAAGGTTTTGTAGCCTCTCGAGGATAAGTACAGACGTCTCCATACCGATCCGCGAGACTCTACAAACCCGCTCATGACTCGTGAGAGCTAGTAACCTAGGCTCTGATACTAACTTGTCACGACCCAATTCCCAAACCCGATCGTGATGGCGCCTCTCGTGAAGACAAGGCCAGCCAACAGAACAACAATACCTCTTTTAACAGTTACTTAGCACGAATAAGTCTGAATCATAGATAATCAAATCATAATGCAGAATAAACGTGATAAAGCAGAGAACCCATCCCGACTCAGCCCGAAATTGGGGTGTCACAAGTCACGAGCATCTAGAAGGATTTTTAAGTCAGCTACAAGCCTGTAATACATAGAATAAAATCTGGAATCAAAGGAAGAAATCCGGTGCCGCGAACGCTGGCGGACACCTTGCTCAGCTACGATAGCAAATCCTCAACCTGCTCAAACCCGCTACCGGGTAAACCAATACCTGCATCTGCACGCGAGATGCAGTGAGTATAGTGAGTACTCCAACTCAGTGATTAATAAAGGTAAATAATAACTGAGTAGCAAGAAACCACGTAAAGCAAGTCATCATGCTATATAGTACAGTGTAACCCTTTGAGAAAACAATGAAACCGTGAAATCTTTGGAAATATCTGGACTCAGTTTTAAACCTCTTTTGAAAACATCTTTTTCCAACAGTTAAGCAAATGAATGCGAAACAGATAGTGCAAGTCAACACATAAGTCAGCCCCTCGGGCACAGCACTCCATTAACAAATAACACCAGGGTATTAGGTAAACAGTACAAGGAGTAGCATGGATGCCAATGAAATGCGAGTGCTGGAATGTCATGACAGATAATACAAATCGGAACAAATGCATGAGTGCAATGCAATGCATATGAAGGTACACTCCGGTACCCACTGCAGCGTGCAGCCCAAAACATCCATATATTTAACGTCGATGGCGCTCACTAGCGGTGTGTACAGATAACGGAGGGGTTCCTACGACCCAAGCACTATAACATCATAAGGCCTGAAAGCCTACTCACCTCTCCCGCACTCACTGGGATGGGCTCAGACTCCGAAGGGGCTCCTACAGCCCAAGCGCAATATCAAGCCATCTCGTGGCATCAAATCTAGGCCCTCGGCCTCATATCAATATAATACCGCTGCGGCGCGCATCCCTTGCCATCCATATATCCAGAATTCACTATAAGCCCTCGGGCATTTTTAAAATAATAATTCACAGCCTAAAATACCATTTAGAAATATAATTTAAGTTTTTAAATCTTAGAAAAATGGCTGAGTTTACAAGACAGTATTAAAACCTTGGACCGAGATAAAATGATATGCAAAGTAATGCGAAAATAATGATATCAATCCCTGGAGGATTCACATAGTTGGCACGAAGCCCAAACATGGCAATCAGCCCAAATTATGATGATAACAAGTAGTTTCAATCAAATACGTACTAAGTTCATGAATCGGGACGGACCAAGTCACAATCCCCAATGGTGCTCTACCCACGCTCGCTATCCGGCGTGTAAGTCGCCTCAATACAGCACTATGATGTGCAAATTCGAGGTTTCAAACCCTCAGACTATCATTTACAGTCATTACTCACCTCGAACTGGTGAAATCTCTAGCTCGTGATGCCCTTGCCCCTCAAATCGGCCTTCACGCGTGTCGAATCTAACCAAAATCAGAGTGAATACATCACAATATGCTAAGGAAACAATACCCAATCGAAAATAATCGAAAAATAGCAAAAATCTTGAAACTAGTAAAATCCAAGCCCCGGGCCCACTTCTCGAAAAATTATAAAATTTACATCAGCCGATTCCTCGTCTCGCCACAAGTCCATACATACGAAATTTACCAAAATCGGAGTCCATTTGGCCCTTCAAATTCCATTTTAAATTACAAATTTTCAAGCCCTAGCTTTACCCCCTTTTGATGAATTTCAACCAATTTCCATGTTAGATTTATCATAATCTCATTTATTTAGGCCAAGTGACTTACCTCCAATCGATTCCCAGTCGAAATCTCCCTTCAATTCCGTCCAAGAGCTCTCAAACTTACATAAAAATGGTGAAAATAACATAAGCCTCGCGGAACAAAAATGAATATAAAACCCTTCTGACATCAGGGGTTTCCGCTTCTGCGGTCCCCATGCCCGCTTCTGCGGTTATTTTTCGCTTCTGCGGAGTTTCATTAAAACAACCAAGGCTGTTTCTGCGACATAATTTCCACTTCTGCGGAACTTCATCTCCAGGACAAAATCGCTTCTGCGGACTCGCTTAAGCGAAAAAGATTCCGCTTCTGCGGAACTACCCTACCAGGCCATAAGCCGCTTTTGCGACCCTCCTCACGCTTCTGCGGTCCATTTCCACAGAAGCGAAAATACTAGGTAGCAGCTGTAACCTGCAATTCCTCAACTCAAATTTCACCCCGGTAGCCATCCGAAATCACCACGAGGCCCCCGGGACCTCAACCAAAAGCACAGACATGGTCCAATACCCTATTCAAACTTGTTCCAAATCCTAAAAACACATCCAACAACACAAAAATCCTCAATTCTCATCAATTTCAAGCCTAAGTTCTTCAAATTCTTCCGAAACTCGCATTCGATCAAAAACCCGACCAAATCATCTCTGAATCATCTGAAATTTTGCACACACATCACAAATCACTTAATGAAGCTAAGGAAACTCTCGGAATTCCATTCCGACCCTCGGGTCAAAATCTCACCTATCAACCGGAAATCGCCAAAATACTAACTTCGCCAATTCAAGCCTAATTCTACACCGGACCTCCAAAATGAATGCCGATCACACTCCTAAGTCACAAATCATCCCCCGAAGCTATCCGAATCACCGAGAATCACATCCGAGCCCTATAACTCATGAGTCAATGTCCGGTTGACTTTTTCAACTTAAGCCTTCCTTAAAGAGACTAAATGTCTCATTTCTTATCAAAACCAATCCAAATCAACTCTAACACACCAAATACCGATAAGAAACATGAAGAAGCATAAAATGGGAGAAACGGGGCGGTAACTCCTGAGACGACGGGTCGGGTCGTCACAGCTTCTAATGTGACATGTCTGCTTTAAAATAAATTTCACATAAGGTAAGATTCTCAAAATGGCTGTCATTTATTACCCGATATGCTTCCAATGGAAGCAAAAATCTGGAAAAACAAATTCAAGAGTAGGAGTTATTATTTCCATAAAACAATTTCAAGAATAACAACTTAGTATGTGTTGGATAAACTGCAATAGTAGATATAGAATGAAAAGTAAAATTATGCATATTTTGAGTATTGCAATCAGGATGATGGAATTTGCTAATGGTATTTTTCTGTTGCAGGAATACAAAAGGAGAGCAAATGAATGAGATATCCATCTGCTCTCCTTTTGTATTCCTGTAACAGAAAAATTATTTACCTTTATGTGTTACATGGTTATTATAAATGAATATCAAGTTCCGTGCATTCTATTAGTATAGTTAAACTATTTCATCTGAACGTTAAATTTGTTACGTCAGAGAGAATACACTTTTAATTACTTAATTTTGTTATATATGTGAGATAAATATAGGGTAAGGTTGCGTTCAATAAACCTTTGTGGTCCAGCCTTCCCCACCGCGCATAGTGGGAGCTTATTGTACCTGACTGCCTTATTTCTTATTTTTATTTTTATTTTTAAGGTTGTTCTCTCGACATGTTGTATTCTCTTTTATATGGTGGGTTGTTCCTCTCTGCTTGTGGATGTAGTCAATTGACCGAACCACGTCAAATGTTTGTGTTTCTTTTGGTATATTTCTCTTTTGTTGTCTAATTTATGGTCGTCAAAAGTTACTTTACTAGCTTCCGCATGACACCTAATTATTTCGATCCTAAGATAAATGTATATATCTCAACGTATATGAAGTTTTAGTGCATCTCAAAATGATATCATGTTATAATGAAATGGCTCAAATCTTGTTCGATTTCTTGTGCAGAAGGACAAAGCATCAGTACATGCCAGTAAAACAGAATATTTAAGTTCATTAAAAGCTCAAGTGGAAGAACTGAGTAAAAAGAATGAAATGTTGGAAACAGAATTACTTGATCAACCTCAGAACAAATCCTCCTTTGAACTAAGTAATCAAGCTACAGTAGAAGCAATTATTAGCTCCTCCACTGGTGGAAATGAAAGGATAGTTGTTGAAATAAGAAATGTAGGTGAATCAACATCAGAATCAAGAAAAGTGGACTTGCAAATTTCAGTAATGAGAGAATGCAGCATTTTGGATTTGGTTACTCGTTTGCTGGAATTCTTGATAAGTGACAACAATGTAAACTTAGAGTCAGTAGCAACAAATACCAGATCAGTGGTTCAATCAGAGAAATATACTTAAATGTATCACCATCTAGGGGTTTTCAGTTCAACCTTCCTTTTGATTTAACTTGAAGTCACCCTCATAAAACACTGAGACTTTAAACCATCATGAACTAGCTTGCACCTTAGACATGGAAATGCACTTCTGCTGGCTTAGGCTTGAACATGCATTTTCCTGGCTTGTTCTGCTGAATTGAAGATAAATTTACCTGTTTAGTTTATATAGTTGTGTAACATTAACAGATTTTGAATTTTTTATATTTACATATAATGGCAAAATAGTTACTTTACTGCATTTGCATAGTTACTTTATATTTACATATGATCTTTATTATTGTTCCTTAGTACTTCTCTTTTCTTTGACAGGCCAAAAGGAATTCACTTAGGTTTGTACTCTGTGCAGCTTTTATCGCCTTCGAGTTGATGCTGCATTTTCCAATTAACATTAGCAGATAGTGTCACGACCCAATTCCCAAACCTGGTCGTGATGGCGCCTCTCGTGAAGACAAGGCCAGCCAACAGAACAACGATACCTCTTTTAACAGTTACTTAGCATGAATAAGTTTGAATCATAGATAATATAATCATAAGTGCGGAATAAACGTGATAAAACAAAACCATCCCGACTCAGTCCGAAATCGGGGTGTCACAAGTCATGAGCTACTACAGAATTTACTAAAATTCTACAAAGTCTGGAACTAGGAACAAAGTCTGAAGATATCATAAATAACAGAAGATAAGCGAGAAAACGGGGTTGCGAATGTCAACAGATACCTCGTTACTCCTAGTCACCACCTGGTCTGGAAAGAATCAACGCTCAGGAGTGAACTCAGCTCTGCCTGTATCTGCACACATAGTGCAGGGAGTAATGTGAGTACTCCAACCCAGTGAGTAATAAAAATAAATAATAACTGAAGGCATGAAATCTCATAAAGGCACAAATAACGCTATCTCAAGCAGAAAAAAAAATCAGTTACACAATAAAACCGTGAAGTACTAGATAAATCTCCTTTAAAATATTTAAGACAAATAATTTTCAACAAGTAAGAAATAATCGGAAATCTGCCCCTCGGGCTCAATATCAAATCAGAATCCTGCCCCTCGGGCTCAATATCAAATTAGAAACCTGCCCCTCAGGCTCAATATCAAACTCTCAGTACAGTATCAGCCCTACGGGCTCAGTATCAGTCACACAGTACAACATCAGCCCCTCGGGCTCAATATCAAACTCTCAGTACAGTATTAGCCCCGCGGGATCAGTATCAGTCACACAGTACAACATCAGCCCCTTGGGGTTACTCTCAAATTACATGGGTACCCTCGCTCACTGTGGGGGTGCAGACTCCCGATGGGCTCTTACAACCCAAGCGTTATATTATCATAAGGCCTTAAAGCCTCTCATATCAACATAAGGCCTTAAAGCCTTCTCAAATCACATTCGAGGCCTGAAAGCCTCCTCACATAAAACTCGAGGTCTGGAAGCCTCCTCACACAACACTCGAGGCCTGGAAGGCCCCTCACATAACACTCGAGGCCTGGAAGCCTCCTCACATCACTCAACATATAGCCCTCGGACTCAATCAGTCCAAAAAATAATCATAAGCCCCTTGGGCATCAGTAAAACAATGGTGCTCAGCTCAAACAATATTAGAAATATCATTTAAATCTCAAGTTGAGTACAAAAGTAGCTGAGTTCTTGAAACAGTATAATTCAGTTGGACTGAGTTCAAATAATATTTCAATTAGTGAGGAAAACAGTGATGGAAATTCACAAAGAATTTCAAATAGTCGGCACGAAGCCCAAGTATGGCAATAAGCCCAAATCATGGTGAAAAACAACAAGTCTTTATCAAATACGCGGTAAAATATCAACCGGGATGGACTAAGTCACAATCCTCAATAGTAAATGACTCCGCGCTCATCATACAGCGCGTGTCTCATCTCAACATAGCACTACGTTGTGCAAATCCGGGATTTCAAACACTCAGGATATCATTTAAAATCATTACTCACCTCAAGGCGGCCAAAAGTCTAGCTCGCTATGCCCTTGCCTCTCAAATTGGCCTCCTCGTGCGTCGAATCTGACCAAGATCACACAAACATCAATGAAGCTCGATTTCTAAAAAACGAGATTTTAACAATACATATCTTAAATTCACCCCTTGATGATACTACAATGATCCAATATAGTTATGTAACATCAATCTACAATACAACATTCAATGGGGCCAATATTAGTACTAAATCCCATAACTTATGCCATTTAGGCCTATTATCAAACATCTTGTATGCATAAATATTTGCACCTCATAACTATAGTATTGGTTCCTCCAACTATCACCCTTAACCAACAACTCATCCCACGATTATTCTTTAACAATTTATACTCCTAACATCATATGTGTGATCAACCATTCACACCCAAACCAACAAAATTCCATCAAATAAACACTTTTAGATCCCTACCATCTTCATGTATTTAAATTGGGAATTTATGATCTCCAATCACTATACCATAGTTGTAATACATGATTCATACTCATAATTCCATAATAACTCCATATATGTAAGTCTAAGGTGTAGGATTACCTCTTATAGACCAAATCTTGAAAGATAACTTTTAGGTGTTCTTGAGATTTTTGAAGAAATCCTATGAAATCCAGTCAAAATCATGTTGTAACTAGTGATTGAGTAGTGAAATCACCATGAAACACAATAAAAAAACTCACCTTAGGTGTGCAATTGGATGCCTTGGTCGAGTTGGGGTGTAGAGGAAACCCTAAGCTTGAGAAGTGACTCAAATTCTCTTATTTCCGGTCTTTAGGGTGTTTAAAAGTCTATTCGTGCATGAGTTTGTGCGCTGTTCGCGCATTGTTCGCGCGTCGGAGGCAGAATACTCCGAAAAATGCGCGACTTCACACTAGTGGTCGCTCTAGTGACACATGCCAATTAAAATGGTCATAACTTTCTGTATACACCTCCAAATGACAAACGGTTTGTTGCGTTGGAAACTAGACTCAAAGGGATTTAATTTGATAGGTTTTGCATCAAGCAACTCCTTATATAACTGGAGATATAATCGTTTAAAGTGAGGTCTTATGCACACTCATTTATAACGTTCGTCTATTATGAAATTTTCCAACTTCAAAAGTTCCCGTTAACCATCCAAAATCACCCCGAGGCCCCCGGTACCTCAACCAAAAATACCAACACCTCCTAAAACATCATACAAACTTGTTCCAATCATCAAAATGCCTCAAACAATGCCAAGACCATCAAATTTCATCGAATTCAAGCCTAAGTTCTTCTAAAACTTCCAAAACATGCATTTGATCAAAAACCCAACCAAACCACATTCGAATGACCTAAAATTTTGCACACATATCCCAAATCAACTAACGAAGCTACAGAAACTCTCGGAATTCCATTCCGACTCTCGGATCAAAATCTTACCTATCATCCGGAAATCGCCAAAATACTTACTTCGCCAATTCAAGCCTGATTCTACACCGGACCTCCAAAATTACTTCCGGTCACACTCTTAAGTCACAAATCACCTCCTAGAACTAATCGAACCATCGGAATTCACATCCAAGCCCTCTAACTCATAAGTCAACGCCTGGTTGACTTTTCCAACTTAAGCCTTCTTAAAAGAGACTAATTGTCTCATTTCTTATCAAAATTGTTCCGGACTTGATCTGACTAACCCGATAACACAAAACACGGATAACAAAGTATCAAGAAACAGAAATGGGAGAAATGGAGCGGTAACTCATGAGACGACGGGTCGGGTCGTCACATCCTCCCCAACTTAAACAAATGTTCGTCTTCGAACGTGCCCAGAGTTGTTCTAAAAGCCAAACAACTGCTGAATAACCTTGTCATGCATAAAACCGGGGGTGATCCCACATCACCCTATCTCATATAGGTCCGACAATACATTGTAACTGAAATTTCATAACACAATCTAGCCCATAACCTTAGAACCACATTTCCATTTCCGAAATCATACACAAGGTCAGAACCTTACATCTATATTCAAAATAAGCCCGAACCAGCTGTAATAATTGATACCTGCAACCTCAGGTGCAATTACATGATAGACCACATAACTCAAACGCTTGTAGTGATAACTTCTAATCACAGTAGTTGCACACAACACCCGAATACCGATAGAAAAACTCTTATCAACTAAACTCTCATCTCAATAGTTTTATATATACTGCCAATCACGTGGTAAGCGTTAACCATTTCTCATATCAACCATTCATGAAGCCACTTCTCCTTTGGCAAATGCTACATCAAATTTCTGAGCCGAAGCTCAATATTATCCTTCCAACATGCTAAAATCGAATCCGTTCGTATTCATTAATGATCCCACTGATCTTTTCTAATCCAAGACACTATTATGGTGACATGACACATCAATACATGCCTAAGCCACAACTGGCACAATACGCGCCACAATAAGCAATAGTTCGAGCATACTCAATTCATGAAAATGACTCAAATGAAAGAGTTGTACCTCAAGCTCACCGGTACCACCACCACACAAGGCTGAGAATCTGTCTCACATCATAGAAATAGAACACACGAATCTAACCCGAAAGGTCATATCTCCACATAGCTTTGCTGCCATGCGCGACCCTATCCAGATACTAGTTCACATGAGACGCCCCAAGTCACCATGCTCAAAATCATCAACCAAGTGCAATTTGATATCTAGTACCACCAGTGAATAACCATACCCACAGAGAAGTACATGATACAATTCCATACCAGTAAACCTCAATATTGCACCATCCGTCTACCCCAGAAAGGAAAAATACCTCAAAGAAAAGAGCCGCTTTGCAGGTCCCACAAGTACCATCCCAACGATATGCTATGAGCTCATCAATCATAGTGGAACCAAGATACATGAATAGAAAAATCATAATCGGCTCTTCTATAACTCATATTGACATCAACTTCACGAGCAACTTAGTTGCCAATAACATAATCCACCTGGCACGGTCATAGACCTTCAATCCAAGCATATCATATAGGAGCAATCCAACAAGTACACATGTATATGCTGAATGAAATAAGATTCTCATGCTCCTGGACTGGCATAAATAACACTCTATATCGTAGGCATGAGCAAACTATGTTGTCACAGCTCAAACCAGCACATTAACACATAATTAGTAATTACCAAGTTTGTTCCGGAATTTAACATCTTGGAAATCTCAAGTGTAGTACGGATAGTTCTTAACAAAGTTACAGATATGAGAAACATTATACCTTTAAGTTCAATATCCCACTCTAAGCATATCATAGCCTACATATCTTCCGAGCATGAATATTGACTTGGTGCTTGCACACAGGTTCAGACCTCACATATATTCGCGCTCACAGCGCATAGTTATCACCATCAATTAGGTCGGCTAGCGCATCCAAAGAGTTTAGATAAAATACTCACCTCAAACATGCCACAATCCCGAAATAGTATATTTTTGAGAATTCCCCGTCTCCAAATTCATAGATCACATAAATCACTGTAACTAATCACAACCTCAGCACCCAAATGACTGACACATCCCTCATGTATGATCATTTCATGATAATTATTCTCAAAAATTTTCCAACAATACATAGCAAGATCGAAATATTGGCAGTCGATCAACCAAGTGGGTGTTGTAATACCAATACACATTTATTGTTTAAAATATAGTGCGCACCCTTCTCAGGTCTTACCGAGCAGTTATAACATTCAATTTAAATATCTAAAGCTGACTATTCTATCCAGAATTTATGACCTTCCTTTTAAGAATGAACTGCCACCTTGCACATGAAAATATTAAGCATGTACCATACACCACGTCTATTATACCATCTTGTTGTAAACACATAATCTCATTAGAATTTCTGGGCTATAGGAAAATTACATTTCGGCAGTTAGAAATCTTCTATTTGCTCCCATTTAGGAAGAGTTCATAATATACAATATGTTCTGCGCACCGGTAGAAGATATCTGGCTCGAACCATGGTAAAAACCATCGAAAAAACTTTCAAATTTGTTTGCACATAACCAAGTTATCAATACGAGGCAAAGGATACTTGTTCTTTACTGTTACTTTATTCAATTGCATATAATCAATGCACATTCTCATTGTGCCATCCTTCTTTTTCACAAATAAGACTGGTGCACCCCAATGTGACACACTAGGCCGAATGAACCCCTTTTCTAGGAGTTCCTGAAGCTGATCCTTCAATTATTTTAACTCCGTTGGTGCCATACGATACGGAGGAATAGAAATGGGTTGAGTGCCCGACACCAGGTCAATACCAAAATCAATTTCCCTATCCGGTGTCATGCCCGGCAGGTCTGCAGGAAATACATCGTGAAAAATCCCTCACAACTGTGACATAATCAATACTAGAAGTCTCAGCTCCAACATCTCGCACAAAAGCTAGATATGACAGACAACATTTTCCAACCATACACTGGGCTTGCAAGAAAGAAATTACTCTAATAGGAACATAATCAGTCATACCACGCCACTAGATCCTCGAAACACCCGGAATAGCCAAAGTGACTGTCTTAGCATGACACGAAGATAACAAATTCGTGCCCAATATAACATCAAGTTCACCATGCTCAATAGAAATAAATTAACTCGGGTCTCCAGACCCCCAATAATCACAACACATGACCGGTGCAAACGGTCCATAACAATAGTATCACCCACCGGGGTAGATACATGAATATGTAAAGAAAGAAACTCTCGGGGCATACCCAAATGATGAGCAAAATATGAGGACACATAAGAATAGGTGGAACCGAGATCGAATACTACAGAGGCATCTTTGTGGTAGACTGGAACAATACCTGTAATAACAGCATCTGAAGCAATAGCATCTGTCCTGCCTGGAATAGCATAAAAACGAGCCTAGCCACCGCCTGATCGACCTTAATCTCCGTAAGCCATAACTGACTCACCAACACGCCTCAAACTGGAACCAATATAGCACCTAACCGTGCAATCAACTTAATTAATAACAAACTCCCCAACTTGGCTCAAAGCCATAGATCAAAACACACTTAGTAAATCATAACGCATATACTATATTGCTGTCGTAATACCATAGTGAGGTTAAACTCACTCCTTCATAAGCTTGTGGAAACACAAATCATCTGGAATTTTAACTCTTCTGCAATTCTTGCATTCACTCACACAACAGTTAAGCCCACTCCCTAGGCGATCAAATTTTTACTAAGTCCCAAATTTTTCAAAAATTTTGGCAGAATCTCCTTCGTAATTGGGCCTATCCACCTGCTAGAGAATCACCAAAACCATCCTAACAACACATCCACAACTTGACAAAACATCACAATGTAGATGAATAACATTAATCTTAATATTACATGTATTATATTACCAAAATTGATACATGGACATGTGTTGCACCTATTTGAATCATAACACATAGAAATACCTTTTGATCCTCCATTATTGGGCTATTCAACCAAGTAGGAACATTTTCTTTCCTTAATGTTTTCGACCTTCAAGGTGGGCTCCTCGACTCATAGATTTCGTTATAATACATTTACAGAAGTTATCTCAGCTCCCAGACTTATCTAACTAGTATGACAAATAGTTTCCCCTCATAAGCCAATTTAGCTTTACCTTTAGCTAATATTTTTGTGTACCTTCCACTGTCATACACATTACACAATCACTTAATCTTCCTAAGTCTAAACTCATACCGTAACACGAAATTTACTTCACTCCAAATAGGAGACATGAAAAGATTCTTCACGCGCCCATAACTCGGGGCTACACACCCTATCACAATGGAAATCATACACTCAATAGTTCATATATCATTAAATAGACCTCTCTCGTCACTTCCATGTCATATAGATACATCTCGCAGTACTAACATACCCATCACGTAGCTATCCAGCCATCATTCCTACTAATAGGGACAATACCAGACATGTAAGTTCAAAATAGTTGCTCGCAAAATCAGCACCTCAATGCTCAAGCCATATGCAAAGATCTGGCCTCAAGTCCTCCAGACTGGCCTAACATCAAACTTACACAAATCACGTCTCGCCCTTCGATCGGGGAATTACAAGCCATCAAGGCATATATGATACTGAGAGCTCATGCACGCATGCGAATGTGTGGAAGGAATTTCAAGAGTTACTTTTCAAGCTGGATCAAGGGCGCACGATAAGATTCCAAGAATGTGAAGTTTTCCTAAAGGTTTTGCAGCCTCTCGAGGATAAATACAGACATCTCCGTACCTATTCGCGAGACTCTACTAAACCTGCTCATGACTCGCGAGACCTAGTAACCTAGGCTCTGATACTAACTTGTCACAACCCAATTCCCAAACCTGGTCGTGATGGCACCTCTCGTGAAGACAAGGCCAGCCAACAGAACAACTATTCCTCTTTTAACAGTTACTTAGCATGAATAAGTCTGAATCATAGATAATATAATCATAAATGCGGAATAAATGTGATAAAATAGTAAAACCATCTCGACTCAGCCCGAAATCGGGGTGTTACAAGTCATGAGCTACTACAGAGTTTACTAAAATTCTACAAAGTCTGGAACTAGGAACAAAGTCTGAAGATATCATAAATAACAGAAGATAAGGGAGAAAACGGGGCTGCGGACGTCAACAACTACCTCGTTACTCCTAGGCACCGCCTGGTCTGGAAAGAATCAGCTGTAAGGAGTGAACTCAGCTCTGCCTGTATCTGCACACATGGTGCAGGGAGTAATGTGAGTACTCCAACCCAGTGAGCAATAAAAATAAATAATGACTGAAGGCATGAAATCTCATAAAGGCACAAATAATGCTATCTCAAGCAGAAAAAAAACAGTTACACAATAAAACCGTGAAGTACTAGGTAAATCTCTTTTAAAATAGTTAAGACAAATACTTTTCAACAAGTAAGAAATAATCAGAAATCTGCCCCTCGGGCTCAATATCAAATCAGAATCCAACCCCTCGGGCTCAATATCAAATCAGAAACCTGCCCCTCGGGCTCAATATCAAACTCTCAGTACAATATCAGCCCCGCGGGCTTAGTATCAGTCACACAGTACAACATCAGCCCCTCGGGCTCAATATCAAACTCTCAATACAGAATCAGCCCCGCGGGCTCAGTATCAGTCACACAGTACAAAATCAGCCCCTCGGGCTTACTCTCAAATTAGATGGGTACCCGCGCTCATTGTGGGGGTGTAGACTCCGGAGGGGCTCCTATAGCGCAAGCGCTATATTATCATAAGGCTTTAAATCCTGTCATATCAACATAAGGCCTTAAAGCCTTCTCAAATCACACTTGAGGCCTGAAAGCATCATCACATAACACTCGAGGCCTGGAAGCCTCCTCACATAACACTCGAGGCCTGGAAGCCCCCTCACATAACACTCGAGGCCTGGAAGTCTCCTCACATCACTCAACATAGCCTCACATATGGCCCTCGGCCTCAATCAGTCTAGAAAATAATCATAAGCCCCTTGGGCATCAGTAAAACAATGGTGCTCAGCTCCAACAACATTAGAAATATCATTTAAATCTCAAGTTCAGTATAAATGTAGCTGAGTTCATGAAACAGTATAATTCAGTTGGACTGAGTTCAAATAATATTTCAATTAGTGAG
>MU708389.1:0-18063 GCA_026770625.1 Nicotiana glauca
TGGATTCCGGGTGGTTAACGGATCGAAATTGGAATTTGGAAGAGAGCTGAAGGCATCTGGTTGCTGGTATTTTCACTTCTGCGGTTGGTTGACCGCAGAAGCGGCACAGCAGAAGCGAACGGGGAGCCGCAGATGCGGTTTTTGGTCCAAAGCTTGAGGACCGCATATGCGGTCTAAATTCCGCAGAAGCAAAACCGCATCTGCGGAAGGGGCATCGCAGAAGCGGAAGAGAGGGCCTTGGGGGAGGACCGCAGATGCGGTCAAGGCTCCGCAAAAGTGGAACCGCCTCTGCGGTGGTTTGATCACAGAAGCAAAAAGGGGGCTAAGCCAGGGAATCCGCAGAAGCAGCCTTCTGTCCGCAAAAGCGGAGCCGTATAAGCGGCTATAATTCCGCAAAAGCGAAAATGACTGGAGGCAAGGGCTTGTTTTAAATCAGGATTTTGGTTCATTTCACCCATTTTGCATGGCTTGGGGGCAATTTTTGGAGAGCTTCAAGGAGGGATTTCATCATCAATATTAAGGTAAGTCACTCCTATTTATTTCCAAGTTAAATACAAGACTATACCATGGATTTAAGCATGAAATCTAGTAGAAATATTTGGGGTTTTGGTAGAAAGACATAGAAAATTATAATCTTGGATTTTAGCCTTGATTTGAGTATGGAATTAAGAGAAAATAATATATTTGAGTTCCTAAGGTTATGGGGAAACTTTATCTTAGAAAAGTTTTGGATTCCGGGCACGTGGGCCCGAGAGCGTTTTGGTCAACTTTCCAATCGGGGTAAGGAATTGCTATAAATTATTTGTAATGAATATTTGAGCATATATTAATGGATTTGCATAACCATTGGCTAGTCTTGGAGCGTGGTGCATCAATTGGAGTCCTCGGAAGAATGTAGAATGCCGGTTTTGAGTCTNAGAGGTTAGTCTCCTTTCTAATCTTGTGAGGGAGAATTTATCCCATAGGTGAAGTGAATGATTATGTGCTCCTATTTGTGGGGGCTACGTACGCACGAGGTGACGAGAGTCCGTGCGTAGCTACTATTATGCTATTGTCCGGGTAGTTAGGACCCAAAAGCATGTCGCACGTGGATTAATTGTGAACCCATTGGTAGCTTGAGTCGTTTAACTCACATCGAATTAATAAGTAAATTTCTAAAAGGATTAAACTTCATTTCTGAAATTTGTTAAAGGAGAATTGGTTTTATTTGAATAAATATTCCCCGATAAGTTCTTATTTGACTGATTGAGCCTGTATTTTATTAGTGCATGCGTCACATAGATCATTCGCGAGCAGGATATGTGTTTATTTATGGAATGGTCCGAACGCCTCGGTGAGAATAGATGCATCTATGGTTCGTGCCACTCGACCTTCGGCAATGCACAATTTACATTTCTATTGGAGTGGGTCGTCGACCTCGGCATGATTTGCGCGTGTTTATCTGTTTATTGAAAATTGTAAATGTGGAATTGGCCCTACGTGGATTGATATAAACTGATAAGATAATAAAGAACAAACTTTAGAAGCCCTGGATTTATTGTTGAAGGTGTTTACCTATTTTTTTTTTCTGGCTTCACAATCAGAACTTCTATACAAATCCATGATTTTCCTCGCACTTACAGAATATTGCTAATTGACCTCTAGTGAGTGTTGGAGTTGACCATCTCGTTTCTACCCCTTCGGGATTAGGCGGGATACTCACTGAGTACACATTGATTACGTACTCATACTACACTTCTGTGCATTTTTGTTGCACAGGTATATATACCTCTAGCAGCCTATTGGGCGTAGCAACATGGATGACGCTGGGACTAGTTGAGCTGCATCATTCGAGTCGACCGCATATAGGGTAGTCCCTTCCAGTGTACTGTATCTACTTTCCGTCCACTGTATTCTCTATGTATGTTGTATTTTATTTCTCTTATCAGTAGTTGCTCATGTACTTGTGACACCGGGTTTCTGGGATGGTTTTCAGCGGATTTGTACTAATTGCTATTATTTAAATTTGAATTCAAGTAGTGAACTTTTATTTATGAAAATGGAAGGAAAAAACCTTAGACTTTCAAAAGTATTAAAAGAGGAATTAATTGATAATCTAGTTGGCTGGCCTGACAGAGGTATCCGGCGCCACCACGACCCTCAGTGGATTTTGGGGTCGTGACAGGAAGGTTTTGTTACCTTCTTAGGGAAGTGTTTATATAAAGTAAAGTTTTAATCGATTTCAAAATGTGGAACTTTCTCTACATATTCAGAAAAGGAATATATTTTAAACCAAAATTTTAGTTAATTTAGAACTCCTAAAAATTAGAGAAAAACTTAAATTACAATTTTGTCCTACATACAATATACTTGTAGAGGGTAAAAAAAGGCAAACGATATTTCTCTAAGGGCCTTCGTGCTTTTAATATAGTATAGATAAGCACTTTAAGTTTGACCAAGATTTTTACTATTTATCCTTAAAATATTCTTTTTTAGAACAAAACTCTTGCATCGATACTCACTGCCTCAAAAATTGTTTCAACCATACCCCCTCCCGCCTCTTCAAGTCTACAATTCTCATTGACTATTTAAGATGAGCAAATTCTCTATTCCTTTGCATATTTATATCTATGTGATTGTGTAATAATCTTTGAATTGTATGTAATGAATGAGGACATATCATCTCTTAAATATTTTTTCCTATTTAGGTTTTTATTTTTTGCTGAGAAACTTTTGTTAATTTATTAATTATTACAACTTATGAGAATACGCGTATCATCAAATACATTATATTTATCATAAAAGTTATTTTATCTAAGCACAGTTGTATTTAAAATAAAATGACAAATAGAATATTTTGTATTCGAATCGATATGAAATCTTAAATTTTGAAAAAATTACGCCCTTATAAGTGTAAACAGTTCTAAGATTATTTAAGTTATTTTTATAGAAAAAGAGCTTATCAGCACTTTTTTATAAAATATTGCAACAGCTTATTATTAATTTTAGCACTTGTATCCAAACACATAATTTCTTATTTATTAAATCACTTTCAACATTTAAAAGTGCTTTTCAGCACCTAATGCTTATCAGCTACTTCAAATCAGCTAATCCAAACGTGCTCTTAGTCAGTGCATTCTGAATTTCAGTTTTTCAGGATAAAAATGTTCTAAATTGCCCTGAAGCTAAGATTTTTAGTTAAAAAGTTCATGACAAAATAAGTACTGGCAAATCTCTAAATAGCATCGCTGAGAATGGCCATTTGTGCACTTACCCCTATACTTTTAAAGTTATGGGTACATATCTACTATTTTTGCAATCTTAACGAATTTTTACATATAAACTTTTATTACGCTTCGAAAGTTATAGGTCAGTTGAACCCGTTATTAACACACTACATCTACCCCTGGCTATCAGAGCTTCCTATAAAAGAGATGTAGCCCGGGGCACGAAGCATCTCGTATTCACGCAAGGTCCGAGGAGGGCCGCACCCCTACGGCTGTGGTATAGGCAGTCTACTCTAACACAAATATTAGTAGCTACTTCCACGGCTAGAACCCGTCACTTATATGTCGCATAATGACAACTTTACCGTTGCTCCAAAGCTCCCCTTCGAGCATCCCATTAAAGATTTTCTGAGAATGGATGTTTTAATTTCATTTTAAATCTTTTGAATAGGTTTTACTCAATTGTTAATCGTGTGCTAAGGAAACCAGGAGGTATAATAGCAGTATGGGGATATGCAATGATGAGTGCTAGCCCTGAATTTGATCCAAAAAATGAAGAGTTTTCCTGATTCAACACTTACTTGTTGGCACCCAAATGCTAAATTCTTGTTCGATGGGTACAAAACACTGTCGTTTCCTTTCGAGAGTGTGGTATTAGGTTCAGAAGGTAATCGAATTCTTGTAGATATACAAAAGGAGATGTCATTTGAAGGATTTTTGGCTTGGATCAAGTCTTGGTCAGCTATTAATACAGCTAAGGAAAAAGGGATGGATTTGTTACCAGAAAAGTTGGTTAATGTAACGACCCGACCGGTCGTTTTGAGTCCCAGTGCTCCATTCAGCAGTCGGAGGCCATGCACAGATTCATTTTAGGTATTATAACTTGTTCGCATGGTCGAAATTTAAATTCAGGAAGATCGGAGTTAAATTTATATGAAAACTCTCATTTGAGAAGCTTAAAGTTGAAAGAATGAACTAGGATTGGAATTTTGAGTACACGACCTCGAAATTGGGATCTGAAGGTTCGAGCAGGTTCGTATGATGATATCGGACTTGGGCGTATGCCCGGTTCGGGTTTTGGATAACCCGGGAGCATTTTGGCATCTATTGTGGAAGTTAGCATTTTGAAAGAAATTTCTTAAGTTTGGCTTGAAGTGACTTTTAGTGTTATCGTTGTCTGTTTTGGATTCCGAGTCTAGGAATTGCTCCATATGGTGATTCTGGAGTTGGGAGCGCGATCGGAAGTGAATTCGGAGGTCCGTAGGTCATTTTGAAGCCATTTGGCTAAAGATAGAAATTTGAAGGTTTTTGAGAAGTTTGACCGGAGGTTGAATTTTTGATATCGGGGTCGGAATCCAATTCCGAAAGTTAGAGTAGGTCCTTAATGTCAAATACGATTTGTGTCCAAAATTTAAGGTCAATCGAACGTGATTTGATAGGCTTAAGCATCGGAAATAGAAGTTGGAAAGTTTAAAGTTCATAAAGCTCGAATCGGGGTGTAATTCATGGTTTTAGCGTTGTTTGATGTGATTTGAGGCTTTGAGCAAGTCCATAATATGTTATGGGATTGGTTGGTATGATTGGTTGGGGTCCCGGGGCCCTCGGGTGGATTCCAGATGGTTAGTGGATCGAAAAAGTGGAATTTGAGAAGGCTTAAGATTTGCTGCTTCTGTCATAACCGCATCTGCGGTTCTTGGACCGCAGATGCAGTCAAACGCTCGTAGAAGCGGAAGGGGGCCAGGTCCAAGGAAATCGTAGAAGCAGCCTAGGGACCGCAGAAGCGATTCCGCAGAAGCGGCCCCCAGACCGTAGAAGCGGTCAGCTTCCTTTTTCCCAAAGCTGCAGAAGCGGCGAAAAGTCGCTGAAGCGACATCCGCAGAAGCGGAAGCAGCTGGGGCAGTGAGATGTTTTAAGTTTGGGGTTGAGTTCATTTCAACCCCATTTTTCTTCCATTGGAGTCGATAAGGAGCATCTTGGAGATGCCATTTTCGTCACTTATCATGAGGTAAGTAATTTATGCTAGCTTTGAGTTAATACAAGGTTTATACAAGGATTTAAGCAAGGAAATTATAGAAATTTGGGGTTTTGATGGAAAACCTAGGAATTTACATTTCTTCGAATTTGACCACGATTTTTAGTATGGAATTAGGAGAAAATCATATATTTGAGTTCCTAAGGTCATGGGTAACTTTTGTCTTCGATAAATTTCGGAATCCGGGCACGTAGGCCCTAGGGTATTTTTGTGATTTCACTAAGCGGAGCTGGGAATCTGTGTTATTTGAATTTCTAACAAGTATTTGAGCATATTCTCATTAGTTTGTCGTTAATTGGCCAGTTTTGGTGCATTTTGCATTGGTTCCAGCCTTCGGAAGAATGTAATATGCCGGTTATGAGTCTTCGGAGCGAGATGAGTCTCCTTTCTAATCTTGTGAGGGGGAATTTACCCCATAGGTGAAATAATTTATTATGTGCTCCTATATGTGGGGGCTGCGTATGCACGAGGTGACGAGAGTCCGTGCGTATCTACTACTATGCTATTGTACGGGTAGTTAGGACCCGTCATCATGTTATACTTGGATTAATTATCAACCCATTGATGACTTGAATTTTTTAAATCACCTTTGATTAGTAAACGAATTTAAAAAGAGATTAAACATTATTTCCTGAATTGTTAAACAGAGAATTGGTTTTATTTGGATAATTATTCCCCGATAAAATTCTAATTGGCTATTTGAGCATGTATATTATGTGTATCTGTGTTGCATGGATGATTCGCGAGCAGTCTGATTGTGTATGTTATGTGCACTTGAGTCACATGGATGATTCGCGAGCAGGGTGATCGTTTATTTTATGTTGACCGCGTCGCATGGATGATTCACGAGCGGGGTAATAGATGCATTTATGGTTCGTGCCGTTCGGTCCTCGGCAGTGCACAGTTTACATTTCTGCTGGATCGGGTCGTCACCTCAGTGTGATTTGCGCATGATATTTGTCGCTTGAGAATTGTAAATGTGGATTTGGCCCTTCGTGGCTTGATATAAATTGATGAGATAATAAAGAATAAACCTTGGAAGCCCTCGCTTAATTGTTGAAGGTGTTTACTTGTTTTCTGGCTTCGTGAATTTGAACTACTTTATAAATCCATGAATTTCCTCGCATTTCTAGAATATTGTTAATCGACCGCTAGTGAGTGTCGGAGTTGGCCATCTCGTCTCTACTCCTTCGAGATTAGGCGGGATACTCACTGAGTGCAAATTGATTATGTACTCATACTACACTTCTTTGCATTTTTGTTGCACAAGCATATTTACCTCTAGCAGCTTATTGGGCGTAGCAGCATGGATGGCACTGGGACTAGGTGACTGCATTGTTCGAGATGACCCGCAGCTAGTATAGTTCCTTTCAGTATTTTTATTATTTGTTCCCTGTCCACTGTATTTCGGACAGAGGTTGTATTTTATTTTCCTTATCGATAGTTGATCATGCACTTGTGACACCGGGTTCTGGGGATGTAATTGGATTTATTCGGAAATCTTAAAATTTGTTTAAATATTTCACTATTTATTCAAAGGAATATACTGAGTCTTGTTTAAATTGTATAAAAGAAATGTTTCCAAAATTATTATAATGAGGATTTAATTAAGTAATTCTAGTTGGCTTGCCTGACATCGGTGTCCGGCGCCGCCACGACCCTTAATGGATTTTGGGTCGTGACAATATGGTATCAGAGCACTAGGTTCCCGTCAGTCTCACGAGTCATGAGCAAGTCTAGTATAGTCCGCGGATCGGTACAGAGACGTTTGTACTTATCCTCGGGAGGCTGCAGGGCTGTTAGGAGTACTTCCCTTCTTGATTTCATTATCGTGCAGTTCGATTACTTTGAGGCTTATGCCTTTGATTTCTTCCTATTCAATCTTATGCGAGCGCTTGTTATAAATCGAAAATTGAAGGATTGTAATGGCACTACAAATGTAGTGCGGGATGATTCTCCCGGTATAGTTGATTGGACTATTATAGTCACATTATGGAGGGATATTCTATTGTTTCAGCTCAGTAACAAAACATCTAAGAGCCTTGAGGCTAGGCACAGGTTGCCATGATGCTTATGAATAATTACTCCGCGGTGTTGTTGTGATGGTGGGACGTTTGCCCACGTGTCGGGGCAGTGAATGAATTGAAGGGAGGTTTACTCAGTGTATAATCGAGGGATTCAGTATTTTATCCCTGGCAAGGGAAAGGCAGTCGGATAATGAATGTTGAGATGTGGACTGGTGGAAGTAATGAGACCTGGTATTTGCAAGCGTGGTGGAGTTCTCCTCTATATTGGGGTGTTGTTGTCCTAATTGGACGTACTAAGTTTGTCGATGTTATAATGTATCGCCTCTATGGTAGGATATTGCGAAATAATATTGGAGGTACAACTGTTAGATATCGCATGATGCGGTGGTTTAAGATCGAATCAGAATTTCTAATGTTGACAGCTCGATAAAGATGACCTTTGGAAAATGTTTAAAGTTAGCAGCAATGGTGGATTCAAGAGCCACGAAGATAGATTTCATTTAAGGCAACAATTGAGCAGCAAAGTATGAGGAAGGACATGTGGGAAGTATCAGGTGGTGTTTAAAACTTTTAGAAGGCCAAGTATGAGGAGCAAGGTCGAGTGCTTAATTAAAGAGATGAGTTCTGCCAGAGTGGGAGAGTGGCGAGGGTTGCATATGGGCTTGATAGTAGGATGACTACGCGCCTTAAAGAGAGTTTGGATCGAGTTGGGGATTTTAATGATTGGTGATTGAAGCATGTGGGTATGATGTGAAGTATGGGCTATTATGCGGCAGAAGATTGATATGGCGGAAAAGAGCTGCTTGAAATAGAGGAGGGTGCAGCATAACCCTGAATTTGGGAGGATGTTGCCGCACATTTAATTGATGTCTGCGATGGGCGAATGGACTTGTGCAACCGGAAGGCAAGCTCGGACTCAGGATGGGCTATTGGTGTCATAGTGAATGTACCCCGTGCAGCGGCGTGGGAAGATGTCGGGAGGTGATTCCCCTAGGTGGGCTATTCCCCATGAGCAGGTTAGCAGTCGCGTGGTTGGCGAAGCTTCTGCAAAGAATTATATTGGTTGTTCAATAAAGAGATCTGTCATGCAAACGTGGTTAATGATTCAGAATATAAAAGATGGGGATTTACAGGAAGATTCCGAGAAATTTTGATAACTTATGGTGCCAGGTTATGTCAATAAGAGGTAAAAAGGTCGGGCGAACTAAAGAATGGTGGAATAATGGCTTCAAGCTAAGTGGGAGAGTCCCACCGCTTATTATTGGACTGCATGATTAACTATTTGCGTGATTTCTGGTTATTAGAATATTGATGGATTAATCCAGCTACGAGAAAAGACCATAGGTGGTAATTCGAGCAAATGAATTGTTGGAGGCATGCGATGGTTGGCCTTATTGGCTCACATTCGGACTTGGAAAAAAAAGGTTCAGGATTTATGCCTTGTATGGATACAGGTTTCAGAGAAAGCGATTTCATCGGGTGCTTCGCCGAGAGAGTATTCGTGTGTTATAAGATTGAGTGAATTATATTCGGGACCAAGTTAGAGCGGGTGGCTCTCCGTAATGGTCCTAGTAAATTCAAAAGGTAAAGTGTGGTGCCTAATGATGTCGAGCTTGTAGGTGCAATTAAGAATCAAGCTTTGTAGCAGTTTATGAGAAGAGGCACAGAATGTTCCGGGATGTTTGGCTTGTGGTGTAGCATGTGGGTGTTATGAAATAGTTCGTGGGAATTGAGGCAGCCTGGTCTCGTGATTCATGGGCACTCGGGGTGAGTGTAGATGGAGCATGTTATGTGTTGAATGGAGTTAGTCTTAATTTAAGGCAAGCAAGCAGGAATTGGAAGAAGGTAAATTGATTAGCCATAGTTGAATTGGCATATTGGGGCCAGTGATCAGTTCGGTCCGCGAGATCAACTTATGTGTATGATTTGTGGAGGTACGTGTGAGGCCTGTCGGCCGCCGTGATTGATGATTTATCAGGAGCATTCTTCTGTTATGGCTTGTTAAGTGGAAGCGGATTTTGGAAGAGCTTTGGTGGCTTAGACCACTACTTGCAGATTTGCATATTCTACGGTTATGGGAATTTACCTGTGTGTTTCTATGAATCTCTTGAAGTGAGTTAAGTGAAAAGCTCGTATATGATGAATTGTTAAAATGTTAATGATTTCGGAGTTATGATGAAAAATCGTGTTCTATCATATATTGGCACGTTGGGTGCGGTGAGAGGTATAGAAATTTGAAGTGAGGGTCAAGGTTGCAGTTCGGTGTTGAAAAGGATCTCACGGGCTCGGATGAGAAAGGAAAGGGTTGAACGATTAGAGTAAATTGGTATTGTCCTCAGCGTCACTTGAGATCGATGTGTTGTGGAAGAGGTTTTACATCCTGGTTAAGGATTCTGGATCGCTTTTCAGCGTTAGTGCGTCCTATGGTTTAGATGTGCGGACCCGTTATTTATTTCAAAAGATTGTGGGAACTTGTTCCACGAGAAGATTGTACCAGTGTGGCATGTAGCCACTTGTTTGACTAAAGATATAAACCAAGTATGAAGAATTATGATGAGATCGTTAAATTGAGAATGGATGCCTGGAGGGCACTTTGTATATTGGGTTATGAATTGAGGAGGCTGCTCCGATTATGATGGTTATTCTTACGTGATATGAGGCAAAGGGGAGTTACTACGGACCTTTGAAAGGTCATTGGCCAAGTTGGTGAAATCAGAAATCGGCTTGAGATCGGTGTATTGATTTATTTGTGAACATGGCTTTATATCAGGTCAGTTGTGTTCATTTCAGCGAGCGTTCGCTATGGAGGAATAGTCGAGGTGTTATTTTGTCATCAGATATTCTAGGTAATGATGTATTGCACCGTATGAGTTGTGAGATGGCTTAGTAAATTCTTATGTGTTGAGGTTCCGCGTTGCGATGATGTTATGTGAACAGGATGGCTCTTGAGATTTAGATCTTGTATCGCACTTCAGTTGTGCTTGAGTTTTGTAGCCTATAGCGCTATGTATTTTCTCAGGGATGGTATTATGCACTTAACGTGCTTGCGATCGGAATTCGATATTTTTATTGTAATGAGCGAATTTAGCTCGAAGTGCAATCTCCTTATGTGAGATCTATGTGTGGATCGGGTGGCACGTCACCATGGGTATGTTATTTGGATCGGGTTGCGCGCCGCAACAGTGTGATGTCGAGTCTGTCCTCTATGTGTTTTTTTTTTGTGTGTTTCGCTTCCTATTTTCTAAGGAAAGTCCGTGGTAGNATCCGGCGTGGCGGTATTGTAATAGTTAGAGTAAGACTTATGTAGGTCATGAGGTGCAATGGGAGCATCAGATTCGTGGAATTTCGATTAATTCAAACAGAAATGCTATTGTGGTCATATGAGTAAAGTGATGCAAAGTGTGAATTCAACGGAGTTATACAGACATGTTTGGGTACAACGTATAGTGATTGATTCGGTGATCGTATGTTGGAAACATGCCTAGCATATAATTCAGGATGTTGGAATTGGGCTCTAAGGCTTATTTTCTTGAATAAAAGGGAATATCTTCAGAACTTATCGAGCCAATGTGCTCAGCTAAGTTGTGGTAGCACGGGGAGGTGCATGAGAAGTTAAATATCAATTTCAGACTACTTCAGTATAGTTCTCAGCACGTTCGAGGACGAACATACGTTTAAGTGGGAGAGAATGTAACGACCCGACCGGTCGTTTTGAGTCCCAGCGCTCCGTTCAGCAGTCGAAGGCCATGAACAGTTTCATTTCAGGTATTATAACTTGTTCGAATGATCGGAATTTAAATTCAGGAAGATCGGAGTTAAATTTAAATGAAAACTCTCATTTGAGAAGCTTAAAGTTGAAAGAATGAACTAAGATTGGAATTTTGAGTAAACGACCACAGAATCGGGATCTGAAGGTTCCAACAGGTTCGTATGATGATATCGGACTTGGGCGTATGCCCGGTTCGGGTTTTTGATAACCCGAGAGCGTTTTGGCGCCTATTGTGGAAGTTAGCATTTTGGAAGAAATTTCTTAAGTTTGGCTTGAAGTGCATTTAAATGTTATCGATGTCCATTTGGGATTCCGAGTCTGGGAATAGCTTCGTATGGTGATTCTGGAGTTGGGTGCGCGATCGGAAGTAAATTCGGAGGTCCGTAGGTCATTTTGAAGCAATATGGCTAAAGATAGAAATTTGAAGGTTTTTGAGAAGTTTGACCGGAGGTTGACTTTTTGATATTGGGGTCAGAATCCAATTCTGAAAGTTGGAGTAGGTCCGTAATGTCAAATATGATTTGTGTGAAAAATTTGAGGTCAATCGGACGTGATTTGATAGGCTTACGCATCGGAAATAGAAGTTGGAAAGTTCAAAGTTCATAAAGCTCGAATCGGGGTGTAATTCATGGTTTTAGCGTTGTTTGATGTGATTTGAGGCTTTGAGCAAGTCCGTAATGTGTTATGGGATTGGTTTGTATGATTAGTTGGGGTCCCGGGGGCCTCGGGTGGATTCCGGATGGTTAGCAGATCGAAAAAGTGGAATTTGGGAAGGCTTGAGATTTGTTGCTTCTGTCATAACCGCATCTGCGGTTCTTGGACCGCAGATGCGATCAAACGCTCGCAGAAGCGGAAGGGGGCCAGGTCCAAGGAAATCGCAGAAGCAGCCTAGGGACCGCAGAAGAGGTTCCGCTTAAGCGGCCCCCAGACCGCAGAAGCGGTCAGCTTCCTTTTGCCCAAAGCCGCAGAAGCGGCGAAAAGTCACAGAAGCGACATCCGCAGAAGCGGAACTATTTACGCAGAAGCGGAAGCAGCTGGAGCAGTGAGATGTTTTAAGTTCGGGGTTGAGTTCATTTCAACCCCATTTTTCTTCCATTGGAGTCGATGGGGAGCAGCTTGGAGATACCATTTTCGTCACTTGTCATGAGTTAAGTAATTTATGCTAGCTTTGAGTTAAATACAAGGTTTATACATGGATTTAGGCAAGGAAATTATAGAAATTTGGTGTTTTGGTGGAAAACCTAAGGGTTACATTTCTTCGAATTTGACCACGATTTTTAGTATGGAATTAGGAGAAAATCATATATTTCAGTTCCTAAGGTCATGGGTAACCTTTGTCTTCAATAAATTTCGGAATCCGGGCACGTAGGCCCGAGGGTATTTTGGTCATTTCACTAAGCGGAGCTGGGAATCTGTGTAATTTGAATTTCTAACAAGTATTTGAGAATGTTCTCATTAGTTTGTCGTTAATTGGCCAGTTTTGGTGCATTGTGCATCGGTTCTAGCCTTCAGAAGAATGTAATATGCCGGTTATGAGTCTTCAGAGCAAGGTGAGTCTCCTTTCTAATCTTGTGAGGGGGAATTTACCCCATAGGTGAAATAATTTATTATGTGCTCCTATATGTGGGGGCAACGTACGCACGAGGTGATGAGAGTCCGTGCGTAGCTACTACTATGCTATTGTCCGGGTAGTTAGGACCCATCAGCATGTTATACTTGGATTAATTATGAACCCATTGATGACTTGAATTGTTTAAATCACCTTTGATTAGTAAATGAATTTAAAAAGAGATTAAATATCATTTCCTGAATTGTTAAACAGAGAATTGGTTTTATTTGGATAATTATTCCCCGATAAAATTTTAATTGGCTATTTGAGCATGTACATTATGCGTACCTGCGTCGCATGGATGATTCGCGAGTAGGGTGATTGTGTATCTTATGTGTACCTGCATCGCATGGATGATTCGCGAGTAAGGTGATTGTTTATTTTCCTTATCGATAGTTGCTCATGCACTTGTGACACCGGGTTCTGGGGATGTAATTGGATTTGTTCGAAAATCTTAAAAGTTGTTTAAATATTTCATTATTTATTCAGATGAATATACTGAGTCTTGTTTAAATTGTATAAAAGAAATGTTTCCAAAATTATTATAACGAGGATTTAATTAAGTAATTCTAGTTGGCTTGCCTGACATCGGTGTCCGGCGCCACCATGACCCTTTGTGGATTTTGGGTCGTGACAGTTAAAGAATTTGAGATAGCTTGGGGAGGGCCTAAATTGGTTTGATCTTTTTTCTACGAGGATTTTATGCTTGCAGGGAAGGTTAAAGTGTGAAAATTTAGTTAATTTTGTTGTTTATTACTGCAATAGGATTGAATTTCTAACTGTGAGTTGGACCTAGGATTTTATGCCAGTGCTTGCAGAATAGTATTGTATCCATTACCTTTTTATAGTGTTATATGCAAATATAGTATGAATATATGTCCAACAAGTTTTCAATAATAATGTTGAAGAGTAAAGATGTCAGTTAGAAAGTTAGTAGTCAGCCAGTTAGTTAGTAATGACAGTTGTACACAACTATTAAGTTAAAGTAGCAGTAATAGTTAGTGGTAGTTGTATATATATGAGCTATGTGGTGTATTTGTAGTTAGATCAATTCAATGAAAAGTAGGTCATTTCCTTCTGCTCGTTACTCTCTCTAATCTTCTTCGTGTTCTTCATTTGATCCATGAGAACTTGCTCTAGATTTGATCATGGTATCAGAGCTTGAGATGTAGATCCGAGCTTTGTGTCTGCTTCTTCACTCTGAATTCAAGTGTTCATGAAAAATTTATGTTCAGCAGCTCTCAATTTCTCAATTCCTCAATTCTAGGGTTGGGCGATTGAATCTATCAATTCATGAAGTCTCTCTAAACTTCATCAATGGCAGTAGAAGACAATAGCTTTGACTTGAATGTAGGCATTAAACTGAGTACCAGCTCTACACCAGCAGCTGATCGAGTCACCGCACCAATTCCAACAGTGGATAACATCATCCATTATTTCTGCAACCTTGTGACACTCCAGGTTGCTCCTTATTCTCGATCAAACTCACTGATCCTAAAAACTATGCTCTATGGAGCAGCTCTATGCGAATTAGTTTACTCGGAAAAAGTAATTAGAATTTGTTAATGGTAGATATCCTAAATCAAATTTTGATCCATCACTGCATGACTTATGGGAGAAATGTAATGCAATAGTACTCTTATGGATAATGAATTATGTTAGTAATGAATGGCTAAGTGGAATGGTTTATGCTACGAGTGCTTATAAAGTTTGGACAGACCTTAAGGAGAGTTTTGACAAGGTAAATGGATCTAGAGTTCTATTTCTACATAAACAAATAGCCAGCTTGTCTCAAGGAATTTCCTCTGCGTCTAGCTGTTTCTCGAAGTTGAAGGAGGTTTTGGAAGAATTTATACCTTAATGACTTGCCCTGGGTGTGGCTGTGAGGAGTCGAAAAAATATGCTGAGTGCTTTGAATCTCATAGACTTTTGCAGTTTCTTCTGGGACTAAACAAGTCATATGCCCAGTCCAGTAATTAGATTATGATGATGTCTCCCACTGCTACCATAAATAAAGCCTACGCTATGATTATCTCTGAGGAGAGTGGACGATCATTTACAACTTCTTCACATACTTTTGACAACCAAAAGAACACAACCTTGTTCAGTAGTGGCAACAATGGAGCTTACAATCCTAGCAACATAGCCTTGTTTACCGGTAAAGGAGGTCCTAATTCAATGAACAACTATAGGACAAGAAAGAACACTTTGTACTGTGACTATTACAAAGGTCACTCCAGAGAGACTTGCTACAAGCTAAATGCTTATCTATCAGACTTCAAGTCAAAGAAGAAGTACAATCCTACAGGGAAAAAGACAGTCAAGGTGTGAATATAGGGAGCACAGTTAAAGCTTCAAACCTTGGGCCAACAGGAGGAAACTTTGGGGGTACCACAACTAATTTTGCAGGAAGCACCTCCGCTAATGGAGAGGCATCTTATAGTCAGAATCAGAGTAGCTCAGTGGGAGTGCCTCACTTCACTCCAGAATAATACTCACAGATTCTGCAGCTCATAGGAAAGGGAAGTGAAAGCAATGAAGCAGCTATGGTAGCAGGTGTGGACAATAATGTTACGAATATCATTGATGAGGCTGTTAGATTTAGTAAATGGATGGTAGACTCAGGAGCGTCAAATCATATGGTTAGAAGTTTGAATTCCTTGAATTTATTTTTCAGGTAGTAGAGCATTATAGCAACAGATGTTAGCCAAGCCCAATTAAATCATGCACTAAAACACCCGAGGATTCACTATTTTCACACTCCACTCTCCATGTCCGACAAGGAACTTGTGATTATAGCTGGAGGTGAAAACTCTGTTGATTTGATCACGGTTGCTACTGCAGTTCATTGGTTTGACCTCCCGAGGTTCAACTAACTTAGCAAAGGCGGATCCAGGATCTGATTTTACGTGTTCAGTTTTTAAGATTTTTAGCATTGAACTCACTATATTTTGTAGATCAGATAGCCACTCTAAAGGGTGCTATTTAAGAATTAGAGGGTATTTAACTAAGCTTATAAGCTCTTTTCGACTTATCTACGCATTTGGTAAAGTTAAAAGTGCTTATAAGTCAAAAATAAGCCAAAAGTCATAAGTTGGTCACCTCCAACTTATGATTTTTAGCTTACTGGTCTTAGGATACGCGCGTTACACATGTATTTTATACTAATAAATACAAAATTTTAAAAAATCATTTACCAATAATTTGCTTGAGTTATAAATAAGATTAAATAAAAAATATATATTCATGAAAATGTTGAATGTTGATTGTTAGCCGTAATTCTCATTTTACGTTGCTTCAATTTAATTTTTCTCTATATCCTAATGTCATATTTATTATGTATAAGTTAAATTAATTTTGGAGTTCAGAAGACTAAATTTTGAAAGAATATTCGCATTATGACTCACATTTTAAGAATAACTTCATACATTTTTTCGTGTTATGATTGTTATTTCCTTTTTGAAATATAATTTGGCAGTTTTTTTGAATTTACTCTTAAAATAATAATAAAATCATTAAAGACAAATATGCTTTAGTTATGGTCTAAAAATGCATTTGTTGCTAGAAGAATAAAATATACAACAAACAAAATTTCTTTTGAATAAATATTTTAATTGACTTCAAAGTCTTTATATGAGTATTTTTCATTCATATTGTTTGTTATAAGAAAAGAATTTTTATAAAGTAAAATCTTAATTAATTGAAAGCCACAAATTTTAGACTTTCTATCTATTAAAGAATGATTTAGTGATTACATTTTTAGTGGTTTTTAATATCCTAAATATTAGAAAAATATTAAATGACTACTTTGTCTAGTGTGAACTCTATTTTTAAAGAGTATAAAAAGGCGAAAAACGTTTTACTAAGACCATTCATAATTTAGAAAAGATTTGAATTAGATTTTTAGCTAACTAATTATTTCCTTGTTGATTTAAATTATTAATATTGTTCATATCCAATTTTAAATATTTAATTATAATATAATTTTATCCACTAAAAATCCTTTACTTCTTTCCCTATCATTTATTTTTCTTTATTTCCTTATTCTGAAAATTAATATTAGAAAAATAAACATGGAAGGTTTTGTTACCTTCTTAGGGAAGTGTTTATATAAAGTAAAGTTTTAATCGATTTCAAAATGTGGAACTTTCTACATATTCAGATAAGGAATATATTTTAAACAAAATTTTAGTTGATTTAGAACTCCTAAAAATTAAAGAAAAACTTAAATTATATTTTGTCCTACATAAAATTTACTTTTAGAGGGTAAAAAAGGCGAACGATATTTCGCTAAGGGCCTTCGTACTTTTAATATAGTATAGATAAGCACTTTAAATTTGACCAAGATTTTTACTATTTATCCTTAAAATATTCTTTTTCAGAACAAAACTCTTGCATCGATACTCACTGCCTCAAAAATTGTTTCAACCTAACCCCCCCTTCCCTCCCGGCCTCTTCAAGTGTGACGACCCAAAGGGTCATCACCTGTTTCTCATTCAGTTCGTACTTCCGAAGCCTTGAAAACTTTATTTTTAGTTGCCTCGATTTACGTGCGCAGTTCGGGTGCGTAGCCGAAAAGCTTAAATATGAAGTCTGTGAAAAATTTGATGAATTTTAATATTAATATGATTAAAGTTAAATTTGGTTAATATTTTAGGTAAACGGATGCGGACCCGTGATTTGACAGTCCCGGAGGGTCTGTAGAAAAATATGGGACTCGGGCGTATGCCTAGAATCGAAATCCGAGGTTCCGAGCCCGAGAAATGAATTTTTGAAAGAAATTGTTTTTCTAAACTGAATATGAAAATTTGAAATGAAAATGGATTAGAAAGTATTGGTATCGGGCCCGTATTTTGGTTCCGGCGCCCGATACAGGTCTTATATATGGTTTAAGATGTTTCTATGCAATTTTATCGAAATCGGACGTCATTTGACGTGTTTCAGACCTAAATATCTAAAAATAAAAGTTTATGAAGTTTGAAGAAAAAGTGATGATTTTGAGGTTTGATTCCTCGTTCTTGATGTTATTTTGGTGATTTGATCGCACGGTTGAGATTGTATGAGGTTGTTGAGTTAGTGTGTGTGTTTGGTTATGAGCCCCGAGGGCTCGGGAGTGTTTTGGAGGTGGTTCGGGGTGTTTTGAACTTAGTAAAAAGTTGCAGAAAAATTTGATATTTTTGCTCAGTGATTTTCTTCTTCGCGCTCGCACTATGCCTCTCGCGTTCGCGAAGCTTCAGCTTCATCCTTCATCGCGTTCGCATCACCTTTTTGCGTTTGCATAGAGTATTTTGTCTCAGAAGACTTAGCCTTCATTTTACTCATCGTGTTCGCACTTATATCCTCGCGTTCGCGTAGTTCATAGGGCTCCCTTCATCGCGTTCGCGTAGGTGTCCACGCGTTCGCATAGACCAAGTCCTGGA
>MU708389.1:18197-73117 GCA_026770625.1 Nicotiana glauca
CCCCCCCCAGCTTTCTTTTTCGCATTCAAATCATTCTAATCGCGAACGCGATGCCTTGCCCAGTTACCCTTCACGAACGCGGCCCCCTTCCCGCGAACGCGAAGGGCATTTTTGCCCAGTGATTTTTAAAGTTCAAAAACAGACCAGTGACAGGATTATTCCCAAATTTCACACGAGTTCTTCTTCTCCACAGCTCTTGACCGAATTTTTGAGCACTTCTTCACCAAAGCTTCTTGGGTAAGTAAATTCCCACTCATTTCATTTATCTTCCTTCATTAATTAATCAGTTTCTAAACTTAAATCATGTAATCTAGGGTTGAAATTGGGAAAAAGGGGTAGAGTTAGGGCTTTTCGATTTTCTTTGATTTAGAACTCGTTTTGGGGTCGAATTTGAAAATAAATTGTATATCCGGGCTCGTGGGGGAATGAGTAACATGGAATTGGTTCGAACCTCGTGTTTTGACCAAGCAGGCCCGGGGTCGATTTTTGGAATTTTTGGAAGAAAGCTTAGAAATTCATATTTAGGCATTGGGTTTAGTTTGTTTAGCTATTATTAATATTCTAAAGTTATTATTTCATAGATTTGACTGAGTTGGAGCCGAATTCGAGGAGTAAAGCTATACTAGAGGCTTGAGTTGAGTTTGGAGCATTCGAGGTAAGTGTTTGATCTAACTTTGGCTCGAGGGAATAGGATTAGAGTATTATTTGCTAATTGCTAAATAATGAGTATGGTGTATAGGCATGGTGATGAGTATCTATACACCGGTGTCTAGCATGACCGTGAGTCCTTTCTTGTGCTTATTTAGGATTCTGTAGTGGCTTTTCCTTGTTTAATTGATGGTTTCTATATAAGGTGAAGAGTATGAAGAGGAAATATGATTTGTAAACTCCTTGGACCATTGGCTCGAATTATGACATGGTTCAGAAGTAAGAAATGAACAAAAGAAAAAGAGATGTAATTATTCTCTTGCCGGGACGTGTAAGTTATTGTTGTTGCTCCCTTGCCGGGAATTAACTGTTTATTTGTATTCTCCCTTGCCGTGATAGTTGAATTAATACTTGTTCCCTTTGCCGGGAAATTATTATATATTATAAAATGGGATCGTGTGGCATGACGACCACTTGGATATTATGAAATGGGATCGGGTGGCACGCCGTCCACTTATATATTATGAGATGGGATCGTGTGGCACATCGTCCACATATATATCATGAACTGGGATCGTGTGGCACGCCGACCACTTATATATTATGAAATGGGATCGTATGTCATGCCGACCACTTATATATTATGAAATGGGATCGTGTGACACGCCGTCCACTTATATATCATGAACTGGGATCGTGTGGCACGCCGACCACTTATTTTGTGTTAGAAGAGATCAGTTGTAGAATTTCTTATTTATTTCTATCGTTCTAATTTATCTGTTGTCCCCAATAGCATATTTCCCTCCCAGTCTTAATTATTACTTTCCGCTGTTATTTTGTAGTACTTGTATATATATATCTGCACAGGTTGATTGATAGTCATGTCTAGCCTTGCCACTACTTCGCCGGGGTTATGCCAGAAACTTACCAACACATGGGGTCGGTTGTGCTGATGCTACACTATGTGCATCTTTTTGCACAGATCACAGTACCGGAGCAGGATTTTTTGGACAGCAATAGGAGCATCGGGAGCTGACTTCAGTAAAGAGATTTCCGAGGTATCCATGCTGACGTCCGCATGGCCCGGAGTCTCTCTTATCTTAGTTTTTCGTTTGATTTCCTTTGTATCGGATCGGACAGTACTATATTTTTATTCAGACTTTGTATTTAGCATTCTGTAGAAGTTTGTGAGTTAGTGACACCAAATCTGGGTAAAGGTGTATTTGAGCTTCCGCACTTGGTTTCAGTTATTTATTTTTTGAGACTTCCGCTGTTATATTAATTGTCTCGTATTTCTTTATATTGTTGATGTTGTTAAGAGAAGTATTAAATTAATTGGCTTGCCTAGCTCCTATTAGTAGGCGCCATCACGACTCCCGGTGGTGGAAAATCCGGGTCGTGACATCAAGTCTACATTTCTCATTGACTATTTAAGATAAAAAAATTCTCTATTCTTTTGCATATTTGTATCTATGTGATTGTGTATTAATCGTTGAATTGTATGTAATGAATGAGGACATATTATCTCTTAAATATTTTGTCCTATTTAGATTTTTATTTTATACTGAGAAAATTTTGTCAATTTATTAATTATTATAACTTATGAGTATACGCTTATCATCAAATAAATTATATTTATCATAAATGTTATCTTATCTAAGCACAGTTGTATTTAAGTCATTTTAACAGAAAAAGAGCTTATCAGTACTTTTTTATAAAATATTACAACCGCTTATTATTAATTTCAGCACTTGTATCCAAACACGTAATTGCTTATTTATTAAATCAGTTTCACACTTAAAAGTGCTTTTCAGCACCTAATGCTTATCAGCTACTTCAAATCAGCTAATCCAAACGGGCTCTTAGTTAGTGTGTTCTAAATTTCAGTTTTTCAGGACAAAAATATTCTAAATTGTCCTGAAGTTAAGATTTTTAGTTTAAAAGCTCATGAAAAAATAAGTACTGGCAAATCTCTAAATAGCATCGCTGAGAATGGTCATCTATGCACTTACCCCTATACTTTTAAAGTTATGGGTACATATCTAATATTTTTGCAATCTTAACGAATTTTTACATATAAACTTTTATTACGGGTCGAAAGTTATGGGTCAATTGAACCCATTATTAACACACTACATCTACCCCTGGCTATCAGAGCATCCTATAAAAGAGATATAGCCCGAGGCACAAAGCATCTCGTATTCACGCAAGGTTCGAGGAGGTCCGCACCCCTAGGACTGTGATATAGGCAGTCTACTCTAACACAAATATTAGTAGCTACTTCCACGGCTCGAACCCGTCACATATAGGTCACATAAAGACAACTTTACCGTTGCTCCAAAGCTCCCCTTCGAGCATCCCATTGAAGATTTTCTGAGAATGTATGTTTAAAGGTCATTTTAAATCTTTTGAACAGGTTTTACTCGATTGTGAATCGTGTGCTAAGGAAATCAGGAGGTATAATAGCAGTATGGGGATACACAATGATGAGTGTTAGCCCTGAATTTGATCCAAAAATGAAGAGTTTTCTTGATTCAACACTTGCTTATTGGCACTCGAATGCTAAATTCCTGTTCGATGGGTACAGAACACTGTCGTTTCCTTTTGAGAGTGTGGGATTAGGTTCAGAAGGTAATCCTATTCCTGAAGATATACAAAAGGAGATGTCATTTGAAGGATTTTTGGCTTGGCTCAAGTCTTGGTCAGCTATTAATACAGGTAAGGAAAAAAGGATGGATTTGTTACCAGAAAAGTTGGTTAAAGAATTTGAGATAGCTTGGGGAGGGCCTAAATTGGTTAGGTCTGTTTTTTACAAGGCTTTTATGCTTGTAGGGAAGGCTAAACTGTGAAAATTTAGTTAATTTTGTTGTTTATTACTGGAATAGGATTGAATTTCTAAGTAAGAGTTGGACCTAGGATTTTATGCCAGTGCTTGCAAAATAATACTGTAATTACATTTTTATAGAGTTATATGCAAATATAGTATGAATATATGTCCAAAACGTTTTCAATAATAATGTTGAAGAGTAAAATTGTCAGTTAGAAAGTCAGTAGTCAGTTAGTTAGTTAGTAGTGACAGTTGTACACAACTATTTAGTTAAAGTAGCAGTAGCAATTAGTGGTAGTTGTATATATATATGAGCTATGTGGTGTATTTATAGTTAGGTCAATTCAATGAAAAGTAGCTCATTTTCTTCTGCTCATTGCTGTCACGACCCAAAATCCACTAAGGGTCGTGGTGGCGCCGGACCCTGCTGTCAGGCAAGCGAACCAAATTACTTAATCAAAATCTCATTTTATTACTTTTGAAATCTAGGATTTTCCTTCAAATTTAGCAATTTTAAAGAATATAGTCTCAAATCAAATTTAAATGATAAACAGTTAATACAATACTTCAAACCATCCCAGAACCAGTGTCACAAGTGCATGAGCATTTACTGGCACGAAAATAAAGTACAACATCCATCCGGAATATAGTGGACAGGAAGTAAATAAAGTATACTGGAAGGGACTGCTCTAGCTGCGGGCAACTGCCATTTAAACTAGAACTATGAGTTTAATTACGAGTAAGGAGTATTTTACCTTTTATTTCGATCCCTAGAGCTACGGAACCATCTTTCCCAATGAATCAATTAAAATTAATGTGTAGGAACATGGCTTGGATTGGTATTAGTCTGTATACGGCAATTGGTTTCGCCCAAAGCATCAGTCCAATGATCACCCATGACACCCGGAGTTCAAGTTCGATCCATTAGGTTTTTTTTTTTTCAGAAAAGAAACGAGAGGCTTTCTTGGTTTCAGAATGGTTACAGGAAAACTCTTTCAGTCAAGTAATGCCTTTAGAGCCTATAGCCGTCTCGAATGATGCAACTCACCTCGTCCCAGAATCATCCGCGCTGCTACGCCCAGTAGGCCACTAGGGTTACATATACCTGTGCAATAAAAAAGCACAGAAGTGTAGTATGAGTACGTAAACAACGTGTACTCAATGATTATCCCGCCTAATCTCGAAGAAATAGTGACGAGATGGTCAACTTCGACACCTACTAGGGGTCAATAGACAACATACTGATAATGTGAGGAAATCATGGATTTATATAACAATTCTAATTCGCGAAGCCGGAAAACAGGTAAACACCTTCAACAAATACTCAAGAATTTTTTTCAAGGTTTACTCTTTATTATATATCAATTTATATCAAGCCACGAAGGGCAAATTTCACGTTTAAAATTCTCAAGCGAATAATAACATGCGCAAATCACACCGAGGCAACAACCCGATCCAACATAAATGTAAACTGTGCACTTGTCGAGGGTCGACGGCGCGCCTATAGATGTATCCATTTAATCTGCCAAGGCGTTTGGCCCGTTCCATAAATAAACTCATACCCTGCTCGCGAATCATGCATGCGACGCAGGTACACATAGAAACACATGCTCAATCAGTCAATTAAGAACTTATCGGGGATATTTATCCAAATAAAATAATTTCTCTTTTAACAATTCAGGAAAAATGATGTTTAATCTCTTTTTAAATTTATTTACTAGACCAAGGTAATATAAGCAATTAAAGCTATCAATGAGTCCATAAATAATCCAAGTATAACATGCTTGTGGGTCCTATCTACCCGGACAATAGCATAATAGAAGCTACGCACGGACTTTCCTCACCTCGTGCATACGTAGCCCCCGCAATTAGGAGCACATAATCAATTATTTCACCTATGGGGAATATTCCCTCTTATAAGGTTAGAAAGGAGACTCACCTCGCTCCGAAGACCCATAACCGGCATTCCACGCCCCTCCGAGGACTCTAATTGATGCACCACGCTCCAAAACTAGCCAACACTTACGCAAATCCATTAATATATGCTCAAATATTCATTACAATCTAATTTGAAGCAATTTCTAACTCCGATCGAAAAGTTGACCAAAATGCCCTCGGGTCCAAGTGCCCCGAAATCCAAAATTTTTTGAATTTAAAGATTACCCATGAACTCACGAACTTAAATATATAATTTTCTCTTAATTTAATCCCCAAAATCATGGCTAAATTCCAAGAATATAATTTCTAGGTCTTTCTACCCAAACCACAAATTTCTACTAATTTAAATGCTCAAGTCCATGCATAGTTGGTGTATTTAACTCAAAAAAGGTGGGGATAACTTACCTTATCATTGATGATGAAAATCCTCTCTTGAAGCCCCCAAAAAATCGCTCAAGCCATGAAAATTATAAGAGAAATGGCCAAAATCCTATTTTTAAAACACCTTCACTGCCTCAGCAATTTCCACTTCTGCGGAAATATTTTCGCTTCCGCGGTCCCGCTTTTGCGGACAAAACGCCTCTTCTGCGGACACTGGGCTCCAGCCCAATTTTTGCTTCTGCGGATGACCCACCGCTTCTGCGGTCCGCCCAAGACTGCCCTATTTCGCTTTTGTGATATTACATCCGCAGATGTGGTCCCGCTTTTGCGGAACATTGACCGCATCTACGGTCCGCTCCAGCTACCCCTCATTCTGCATATGCGACCACTCTACCGTAGGTGCGGTCCCGCATCTGTGGAAACATGACGGTATCTGCAGTCCCTTCTCTTCTTAGCCAAATCTGCTTCTGCGGCTCCCTTTCCGCTTCTGCGGCTAGCCCACCGCAGAAGAGAAAATACCAGTAACCAGACCCTTCAGCCCTCTTCCAAATTCTAAATTCAATCCGTTAACCATTCGAAATCTACCCGAGGCCCCCGGGACCCCAACCAATCATACCAACAAGTCCGAAAACACATTACGGACTTGCTCGAGGCCTCAAATCACATCAATAAATGCTAAAATCATGAATCGACCTCCAATCCAAGCTTTATGAACATTGAAATTCCCAACTTGTATTTCCGACGTTTAAACCTATCAAATCACGTCCGATTGACCTCAAATTTTGCGCACAAGTCATATTTGACATTACGGACCTACTCCAACTTCCGGATTCGGATTTCGATCCCGATATCAAAAAGTCAACTTCCAGCCAAACTTCTCAAAACCTTCAAATTTCTATCTTTAGCCAAATAACTCCAAAATGACCTACGGACCTCCAAATTCACTTCCGATCGCACTCCCAACTCCAAAATCACCATACGGAGCTATTCACTATCTTGGAATCCCAAACGGACATCGATAACACTGAAATGCACTTCAAGCCAAACTTATGAAATTTCTTCTAAAATGCTAACTTCCACAATAGGCGCCAAAATACTCCTGGGTTATCCAAAACCCGAACCGGGCATACGCCCAAGTCCAAAATCATCACACGAACCTGCTGGAACCTTTAGATCCCGATTTCGAGGTCGTTTACTCCAAATTTCAATCCTAGTTCTTTCTTTCAACTTTCAGCTTCCGAAATAAGAATTCTCTTCCCAAATCAACTCCGGATTTTCCCGAAACTCAATTTCAACCGCGCGTACAAGTCGTAATACTTAAATTGAAGCTGCTCATGGCCTCAGACTGCTGAACGATGCGCTAGGGCTCGAAACGACCGATCGGGTCATTACATTCTCTCCCACTTAAACATACGTTTGTCCTCGAACGTGCTGAGAACTAGACTGGAGTGGTCTGAAATCGTTGTTTAACTTCTCATGCACCTTCCCGTGCTACCACAACTCAGTTGAGCACATTAGCTCGATTAATTCCGAAGATACTCCCTTTTATTCAACCAAATAAGCCTTATAGCCCAATTCCAACATCCGGAATTCTATGCCCGACCTGTTTCCAACATATGATCACCATATCAATCACTACACGCTGTACCCAAACATGACTGCATAACTCTGCTGAATTCACACCTTGCATCACTTTACTCACCGGACCACAATACATTTTCTAGTCAACTTAGTCAAAATTCTACTAATCTGATGCTTCCATTGCACCCCATGAATTACATAGGTCTCACTCTAACCTTTACAATAGCGCCACGATGGAAGATGTGTGAAGAAATTCATAACCAACTTTCGAGTCAACAAATCATTAGGTCTATACCCCTGATAAAAACCATCAAGTCATTCAGGACCATATAATGGTCTTATCTCCATAATTTACTTCATATACTCATATTGCACCGATCCTAAATCCAAAAATCTAGTCTCACCCAGTACGAACTGCTCAGGCAATAAGCTACCCCAAACATAATCAAAAGTCTCATATGATGCCATAATGCGCCAATAGGCCACCAATTCGAACGAGATACGAAAGGAAGGCAAAATCTAGAAGGAATTACCTAAATCACGCACCAATACGGACTTTCCTTAGAAAAAAGGAAGCAAGGCACACAAAATAGCCTACAGAAAACTATACTCAACATCACACTGTTGTGGATCACACTGTTGTGGAGTGCAACCCGATCCACACATAGATCTCGCATAAGGAGATACACATCGAGCCAACTTTGCTCATTACGACATAATATCGAATATCGTTCATAAGCATGCTAAATGAATAATAACATCCTTGAGGGAACATATAGTGCCATAAGCTACAAAACTCAAACACAGCTGAGGTGCAATATTCAATCTGAATCTCAAGAGCAATCTTGCTCTTAATACATCATTCCTACGCGGATCCTCAACACATAAGCAGTTCCTCAAGCCGTCTCACAACTCACACGGCGCAATTCATCACTGCATGAAATATCTGGCAACGAAATAACACCATAACTACTCCATAAGGAGCGCATTACTGAAATGAACACAACTGGCCTGACATAGAGCCCAAATTCATATTTAAACCCATCCACCGACCTCAAGTCGATCCTGATCATATCAAACTAAGCCAATAACCTTTCAAGGGTCCATACTAATTTCCCTCTTCTCATAACACGCAAGAACAACCATCATAACCGGAGTACTCATCCACAGCCCACAACTCAGTAACAGAGTGCCCTCCAGGCATATATCCTCAACTTATCGATATCATCACAAATCTTCATACTTGGTTTAATTTATTCAATCAATCAAGTGACTACATACCACACTTATACGATCTTCCTATGGGACTCGCTCCTACAACCTTCTGAAACACATAACAGGTCCACACATCCAAACCATCGGCCGCACTAATGTTGAAAAGCGATCAAGAATCCCTAACCAGGATGCAAAGCCTTTTTCACAAAACACCGATCTCAGGTGACGCTGATGACAATACCACTTACTTTAAACATCGAAACTCCTTTCGTTCTCATCCGAGCTCGTGACATCATTGTCAGCACCGAACTGCAACCTTGATTTTTTTTCACTTTGAATCCCGTACAAGTCACTACACCCAACATGCCAATGCACGATAGAACATGACCCTTATCATAATCCGAAACTGCTAATAGGTCAACACTTCATCACATAAAAGCTTTTCACTGAACTCACTTCAGGAGAAATATAACCACACACAGGTGAATTCTTATAACCGTGGAAATACACAAATCTCTAAGTAGTAGTCTAAGGCACCATAGCCCTTCCGAAATCCACTTCCACATAACAGGCCATAATAGTAGGATGCTTCAAAATAATATCAATTACGGTTGCTGACAAGCCTCATACGCACCACCACAGATTACTTGCATAACTTAATCACACTGAAGGAGCTGATCTCTACCACCAACCTGCCAATTAAATTATGGCTAACCAATCTATCTTCTTTCGATTCACCCTGATTGCCTTAGAAATAATATTAATTCCATCCAACACATAACATACTCCATCTGCACTCATCTCGAGTGACCTTGAATTATGAGACCATGCTATCTCAACTCCCACGAACTGTCTCATATCTCTTAATGCCACACCGCAAGTTAAAATATCATAGAACATTCTGGGCACCTTCTCATAAACTTCTACAAAGCTTGATTCTTATCTGTACTTATAGGTTCGAAATCATTAGGTACCACACTTTGTCTTTTGAATTTCAGTAGGACCACTGCTGAGAGCCACCCGCTCTGACTAGGCCCCCAAATATAATCAATTCCATAAATCTTCTAGCACATGGATGCCTCATTGGTGGAGCACCTGGCAGAATCACTTCCCTGGGAACCCGCATCTTTGCAAAGCACACTCATGAACCCTTCCCAAAGTTTGAACATGGGCCAATAAGGCCAACGATAGCCTACCTTTAATACGTCCTTGCTTAAATTACCACTTATGGCCCTTTCCCATAGCTGAAATAGCCCATCGATATGCTAATAGCCAAAAATCTCGCAAGTAGTTAACCATGCAATCCAATCATAAGCGGTGGGACTCTCCCACTTAGCATGAAGCCATCATTTCACAAATCTGGAATTCACCCGTCCTCTTTACCTCTTATTGACATAACTTCGCGCAATCAACCGCCAAAGTTTCTCGAAATCTTTCTGTAAAACCCCTTCTTATATTCTGACTCATCAAACATATTCGCACAACCGATTTTCTTGCTATATATCAGATAGAATTCTTTGCAGAAGCCTCGCCATCCACACGACCGCTAACCTGCTCACTTGGGTAATCCACCTATAGAAGGCTCCCCCCGACATCTTCCAACACTACTGCACAGGGGAAAATCACTACGACATCAATGACCCATCCTGAGTCTGAGCTCACTCTCCAACTGCACAGGTCCATTTACCCCCCGTAGATATCATTCAAATGCGTGGCAACATCCTGCCAATTCAAAGTCATGCTACATCTTTCTTCATTTAAGCGGCTCCTTTCTGTTATATTAAATCTCCGGCCGCATAAGAATCCCTACTTTAAACTAGATCCGTAGACCCCAATAACCAAGCACCAATATTCTCAAATCGTTCCAGACTGTCCTTAAGGCACATAGTCATCTTATTACTAAGCCCCTACGCAGCTCCACTGCTCTCCCACTTTGGGCAAACTCACTTCTTTAATCAACTGCTCGGCCTGCGCTCCCTAAGCCCGGCCTTTTAGAAGTTTAAAACTCCGCCTGACCCTTCCCACATGTCCTTCTCATCTTTTGCCGCTCAGTCGTTGCCTTAATAAAATTTATCTTCATAGAACTTGAATCCACAATTTTCCACTAACTCCAAACTTTTCCGAAGTTCATCTTTCTCGAACCGTCAACATTTGAAATACTGATTCAATCCTAAACCACCGCATCTTGCAATATCTGATAGTTGCATCTCCAATACTATTTCACGATGTCTTGCCCCAAAGGCGAATTGTAGAAGGTCATAACACCAACAAACTTAGCACGTTCAATCAGGACAACGACATCCCATCATAGAAGAAAACTCTACAATGCTTGCAAATACCAAGCCTCATTACTTCCACCAGCCCACATCTGACCATCCTTAGTTCGATTGTCTTTCCCCTCCCGGGAATAAAATACTGAATCTCTTGAGTATGCACTGAGTGAACCTCCCATTAAGTCATTCACTGCCCCGACAGATAGGCAATCATCCTACCAACATATCACTATTGCGCAACATTCGTTCATAAGCATCATGGCAACTTGTGCCTAACCTCAGAGCTATCAAAAGTACCGATGTTGAGCCGAAATAATAGAATATCCTTCCACAAGGCGATGATAATAGCTCAAATAACCCCGCAGGGAGAAACACCCGCACCACATTCATAGTGCCATCAAAATTTTTCAACTCTCGATTTATAACAAGCGCTTCGCGTCGCACAAGATTGAGTAGGAATGAGACAAAGGCGTAAGCCTCGCATGAATCAAATCGCACGATAAGGAATCAAGAAGGGAAGTACTCCTAACAGTCCTGCAGCCTCCCGAGGATAAGTACAGACGTCTCCATACCGAACCGCTAGACTCTACTAGACCTGCTCATGACTCGTGAGACCCTAGGAACCTAGTGCTCTAATACCATGTTGTCACGACCCAAAATCCACTAAGGGTCGCGGTGGCGCCGGACCTTGCTGTCCGGCAAGCCAACCAAATTACTTAATCAAAATCTCATTTTATTACTTTTGAAATCTAGGATTTTCCTTCAAATTTAGCAATTTTAAAGAATATAGTCTCAAATCAAATTTAAATGATAAGCAGTTAATACAATACTTCAAACCATCCCAGAACCCTGTGTCACAAGTGCATGAGCATCTACTGGCAAGAAAGTAAAGTATAACATCCATCTGGAATACAGTGGATAGGAAGTAAATACAGTACACTGGAAGGGACTGCTCCAGCTGCGACCGTCTCGAATGATGCAGCTCACCTAGTCTCAGAATCATCTGTGCTGCTACGCCCAGTAGGCCACTAAGGTTACATATACCTGTGCAACAAAAATGCACAAAAGTGTAGTATGAGTACGTAAACAACGTGTACCCAATGAGTATCCCGCCTAATCTCAAAGAAGTAGAGACGAGATGGTCAACTTCGACACCTACTAGGGGTCAATAGGCAATATACTAACAATGTGAGGAAATCATGGATTTATATAACATTTCTAATTCACGAAGCTGGAAAACAGGTAAGAACCTTCAACAAATACTCAAGGATTTGTTTCAAGGTTTACTCTTTATTATCTTATCAATTTATATCAAGCCACGAAGGGCAAATTTCATGTTTAAAATTCTCAAGCGACAAATAACATGCGCAAATCACACCGAGGCGACGACCCGATCCAACAGAAATATAAACTGTGCACTTGCCGAGGGTCGACGACGTGCCTATAGATGCATCTATTTAATCTGCCGAGGCGTTCGGCCCATTCCATAAATAAACACATACCCTGCTCGCGAATCATGTATGTGATGCAGGTACCCATAGAGACACATGTTCAATCAGTCAATTAAGAACTTATCGGGGATATTTATCCAAATAAAATAATTTCTCTTTTAACAATTCAGGAAAAATGACGTTTAATCTCTTTTTAAGTTCATTTACTAATCCAAAGTGATATAAGCAATTAAAGCTATCAATGGGTCCATAAATAATCCAAGTATAACATGTTTGTGGGTCCTAACTACTCGGAGAATAGCATAATAGTAGCTACGCACAGACTCTCGTCGCCTTGTGCGTACGTAGCCCCCGTAATTAGGAGCACATAATCAATTATTTCACCTATGGGGACAATTCCCTCTTACAAGGTTAGAAAGGAGACTCACCTCGCTCCGAAGATCCATAACCGGCATTCCACGCCCCTCCGAAGACTCTAATTGATGCACACGCTCCAAAACTAGCCAACGGTTATGCAAATCAATCAATATATACTCAAATATTCATTACAATCTAATTTGTAGCAATTCCTAACTCCGATCGAAAAGGTTACCAAAATGCCCTCGAGCCCACGTGCCCAGAAATCCAAAATTTTTTGAAGTTAAAGATTACCCATGAACTCACGAACTCAAATATATAATTTTCTCTTAATTTCATCCCCAAAATCGTGGCTAAATTCCAAGAATATAATTTCTAGGTATTTCTACCAAAACCCCAAATTTCTAATAATTTAAATGCTCAAGTCCATACATAGTTGGTGTATTTAACTCAAAATAGGTGGGGATAACTTACCTTATCATTGATTATGAAAATCCTCTCTTGCAGCTCCCCAAAAATGCCCAAGCCTTGAAAATTATGAGAGAAATGGCCAAAATCCGATTTTTAAAACACCCTCACTGCCTCAGCAATTTCCGCTTTTGCAGAAATATTTCCGCTTCCGCGGTCCCGCTTTTGCGGACAAAATGCAGCTTCTGCGGACACTAGGCTCCATCCCAATTTTTGCTTCTGCGGACAACCCACCGCTTTTGCGGTCCGCCTAAGGCTGCCCTTTTTTCGCTTCAGCGATATTACCTCCGCATATGCGGTCCCACTTCTGCGGAACATTGACCACATCTGCAGTCCGCTCCAGCTGCCCCTCATTCCGCATCTGCGACCACTCTACCGCAGGTGTGGTCCCGCATCTGCGGTCCCGCATCTGCGAAAATATGACCGCATCTGTGGTCCCTTCTCTTCTTAGCCAAATCTGCTTCTGCGACTCCCTTTCCGCTTCTGCGGGGCCGCTTTGGCGGCTAGCCCACCACAGAGGCGAAAATACCAGCAACCAGATCCTTCAGCCCTCTTCCAAATTCCAAATTCGATCCGTTAACCATCTGGAATCCACCCGAGGCCCCCGGGACCCCCAACCAATCATACCAACCAGTCGCAAAACACATTACGAACTTGCTCAAGGCCTCAAATAACATCAAACAACGTTAAAATCATGAATCGACCTCCAATCCAAGCTTTATGAATGTTGAAATTCCTAACTTCTATTTCCGACGTTTAAACCTATCAAATCACGTCCGATTGATCTCAAATTTTGCGCACAAGTCATATTTAGCATTATGGACCTACTCCAACTTCCGGATTTAGATTTCGACCCCGATATCAAAAAGTTAACTTCCAGTCAAACTTCTCAAAACTTTCAAATTTCTATCTTTAGCCAAATGACTCCAAAATGACCTACGAACCTCCAAATTCACTTCTGATCGCGCTCCCAACTACAGAATAACCATACGAAGCTATTCATAGTCTCAGAATCCCAAATAAATATCGATAACACTGAAATGCACTTCAAGCCAAACTTATGAAATTACTTCTAAAATGCTAACTTCCACAATAAGCGCCAAAACACTCCCAGGTTATCCAAAACCCGAACCGGGGATACGCCTAAGTCCAAAATCATCACAGGAACCTGCAGGAACCTTCAGATCTCGATTCTGAGGTTGTTTACTCTAAATTTCAATCCTAGTTCTTTCTTTCAACTTTCAGCTTCCGAAATAAAAATTCTCTTCCCAAATCAACTCCGAATTTTCCTGAAACTCAATTTTGACCGCGCGTACAAGTCATAATACTTAAATTGGAGTTGATCATGGCCTCAGACTGATGAACAACGTGCTAGGGCTCGAAACAATCGGTCGGGCCATTACAATTACTCTCTATGTTCTTCTTCGTGTTCTTCATTTGATCCATGAGAACTTGCTCTAGATTTGATCATGGTATCGAGATTGAGATGTAGATCCAAGCTTTGTGTCTACTTCTTCACTCTGAATTCAAGTGTTCAGGACAAATTCGTGTTCAGCAGCTCTCAATTTCTCAATTCCTCAATTCTAGTGTTGGGCGATTGAATCTATCAATTCCTGTCGTTTCTCTAAACTTCATCTATAGCGGTAAAATGCAATAGCTTTGACTTGAATGCAGGCATTAAACTGAGTACCAGCTCTACACCAGTTGCTGATCGATTCACCGCACCAATTCCAACAGTGGATAACAACATCCATTGTTTCTGCAACTTTGTGATACTCCAGGTTGCTCCTTATTCTCGATCAAACTCACGGATCCAGAAAACTATGCTCTATGGAGCAGCTCTATGTGAATTAGTTTACTCAAAAAAAGTAATGAGGATTTGTTGATGGTAGATATCCTAAATCAAAGTTTGATCCATCACTGCATGACTTATGGGAGAAATGAAATGTAATAGTACTCTCATGGATAATGAATTTTGTTAGTAATGAACGACTAAATGGAATGGTTTATGCTACGAGTGCTTATAAAGTTTGGACAGACCTTAAGGAGAGTTTTGACAAGGTAAATGGCTCTAGAGTTCAATTTCTACATAGACAGATAGACAGCTTGTCTCAAGGAATTTCCTCTGCGTCTAGCTATTTCTTAAAGTTGAAGGAGCTTTTGGCAGAATTTAATACCTTAATGACTTGCCCTGGGTGTGGTTGTGAGGAGTCGAAAAAATATGCTGAGTGCTTCGAATCTCATAATCTTTTGCATTTTCTTATGGGACTAAACGAGTCGTATGCCCAGTCCAGAATTAGATTATGATGATGTCTCCCATTGCTACCATCAACAAAGCCTACGCAATGATTATCTCTGAGGAGAGTGGACGACCATTGACAACCTCTTCACATGCTTTTGACAACCAAAAGAACACAGCCTTGTTCAGTAGTGGCAACAATGGAGCTTACAATCCTAGCAACATAGCCTTGTATACCGGTAAAGGAGCTCCTAATTCAACGAACAACTTTAGGACAAGAAAGAATACTTTGTACTGTGACTATTACAAAAGTCACACCAGAGAGACTTGCTACAAGCTAAATGGTTATCTATCAGACTTCAAGTCAAAGAAGAACCTTGGGCCGGCAGGAGGAAACTTTGGGGGTACCACAACTAATCTTGCAGGAAGCACCTGAGCTGATGGAGAGGCATCATATAGTCAGAATCACAGTAGCTCAGTGGGAGTGCCTCACTTCACTCCAGAATAATACTCACAAATTCTGCAGCTCTTAGGAAAGGGAAGTGAAAGCAATGAAGCAGCTATGGCAGCAGGTGTGGACAATAATGTTACGGATATCACTGATGAGGCTGTTAGATTCGGTAAATGGATAGTATACTCGGGAGCCTCGAATCATATGGTTAGAAGTTTGAATTCCTTGACTTTATTTTTCAGGTAGTAGAGCATTATAGCAACAGATGTTAGCCAAGTCCAATGAAATCGTGCATTACAACACCCGAGGATTCACTATTTTCACACTCCACTCTCCATGTCCGACGAGGAACTTGTGACTATAGCTGGAGGTGAAAACTCTGTTGATTTGATCACAGTTTCTACTGCAGTTCACTGGTTCGACCTCCCGAGGTTCAACTAACTTACATTTTAAACATGTCATTTATACAACTATCAGCATAGGCAGATCCAGGATCTGAATTTTACGTGTTCAGTTTTTATGATTTTTAGCATTGAACTCACTATATTTTGTAGACCAGATAGCCACTCTAAAGGGTGCTTATAAGTCAAAAATAAGCCAAAAGCCATAAGTTGGTCACCCCTAACTTATGAATTTTAACTTACTAGTCTTAGGGTACGCGCGTTACGCATGTATTTTATACTAATAAATATTAAATTTTAAAAAATAATTTACCAATAATTTGCTTGAGTTATAAATAAAATTAAATAAAAAATATATATTCATGAAAATGTTGAATGTTGATTGTTAGCCATAATTCTCATTTTACGTTGCTTCGATTTAATTTTTCTCTACATCGTAATGTCATATTTATTATGTATAAGTTAAATTAATTTTGGAGTTCTGAAGACTAAATTTTGAAAGAATATTCGCATTATGACTCACATTTTAAGAATAACTTCATGCATTTTTTCGTGTTATGATTGTTATTTCCTTTTTAAAATATAATTTGGCAGTTTTTTTTAATTTACTCTTAAAATAATAATAAAATCATTAAAGACAAATATGTCACGACCCATTTTCCATAATAGGTCATGATGGCGCCACACACCATTTGTCAGGCCAGCCAACGCGGAAGTATAATTAAATTCTCATTTTACCTTTGCGAAAACCACTATAATAGATTTTTCCAATTTAAGGTTTAAAAACCAGTAAAGATCAATAATGTATAAAGGCAGTTATACAACCCAAAATAACGTCTACCACTGTGTGTGCCAGAACCTGGTATCACAAGCTACGGGTAACTAGTAGAATATACACAAAAGAATAATACCCTATCCTACTGTCTGAATCAGGATAGACAGAAACAACACAAAAAAATACAAAGGAAGACTTCTTCGGCTGCGGATCGGCATGAAAGGAATGCAGCTCACCGTAGAAGTCCCAGACGCGCTCACTGATATGCACCAGAATGTTGTCCGGCTGCACCTGCCTCAAATCCTGTACATTTAAGTACAGAAGTGTAGCACGAGTACTTAAACAACATGTACCCAGTAAGTATCCCATCTAATCTCGAAGAAGTAGAGACGAGAACTCGACTTGATACTTACTAAGGTCAATTAATATATATATATAAGTATGATGTGTTCAAATCATGGAATTTACAAGCATCAATAGTTTATGGCAAGTGGTATAAGTGAAGAACTTTACTGCATCAAGTTGTTAATTTATCATATGAGATAATGGCAAAATAAAGCAAGTATAAGATTTCCCACAATTAACATGCGCACATAATACCGAGGCGACGGCCCGAACCAATAGAAATAAACGGTGCACTTATCGAGGGTCGATGGCGCGCCTATAGATGCATCTATTCATACCGAGGCGATTGGCCCGATCCACAAATAAGGATAAAATATCAAGTTCACACACATGGCACATAAATGGTCAAAAATACCAAGCCAAACTTAAATAACTACGCAAGTATGCTCATATCCCCTTTTTAAGTCTCTAGTATACACTAAGTGCTCACAACAACAAGTTAACATAAGAGATACATTTAATGGGCATGTTGTGGGTCCTAAACTACCCGGACATTTAACATAGTAGTAGCTACGCATGGGCTCTCGTCACCTAGCGCGTGCGTAGTCCTCGCATTTAGCAACAATTACTCAATCATTAATCCTATGGGGACAATTCCCTCTTACGAGGTTAGAAAGGAGACTCACCTCACTCCGAAGCGCACTTCCAATATCAAGAATAAGCCCAAACCCTCAATTTATAGCCAAACAAGCACCAACTAATTAAAATAAGCAAGAACTAGTCAATAAAGGCTAACAAGGTTAAATTCTAATTGTTTAAGCAATTTTCTAACCATTAATACAAGTTTCCTAAATTCCGACCCCGGGCCCACGTGCCCGGATTCCAAGATTTTTCGAAGGAAGTTATTCTCTATCACCTAAGGATCACAAATATATGATTTCTAGTTCATTACATGGCAAGTTACATGATAAATTTTTAGTTTTATTAAAACCCTAGGTCTAGCTCAAATCCTTGATTTTTACTAAATTTTTAGTGTTTAATCTACCTAATATACATGTATTTAAGCTAAGAATGAAGGGAAATTACTTACCTTACCAAGTTATGTGGAAACCCTCTCTTGGAACAACCCAAATTGCCTAAGTGTAGAGTGAAAAATGAGATAAATGAGTTTGAGTTCGTATTAAATGAATCCTTCTGTCCCCAGTTATTTTTGCATCTGCGGAAGTATTCTCGCTTCTGTGGAATCCGCTTCTGTGGAATTTGGCCGCTTATGCGGCTTTTAGGATTTGGGGCTGGACCGCTTTTGCGGTCTGGGGGCCGCATAGGCGGAACCGCTTCTGCGGTCCCTGGGCTGCTTTTGCGGTTTGCCCTGGCCTGCCCTTCTCCGCTTCTGCGATTTGATGACCGCATCTGCGGTCCAAGAATCGCAAATGCAGTTATGACAGAAGCAGCAAGCTTCAGTCATTTTCCAAATTTTAACTTCACTCGAGCCTCGCTCGTTTGACGCTCGGGGCTCCCGTGCCCCGTCCGAACATACTGATAAGTTTGAAATCATGAGGCGGACCTACTCGAACCCTCGAAACACTCAAAACAACGCTAAATCGAGGAATCAACCCCAAAACCAAATAAATCAAATCATTGAACTTCAAGTTCTTAATTCTCCTCCAACGGGTCAAAACACCCTTAAACTACTCAGATTGACACCAAATTTTACGGGTAAGTCTTAACTGATATTTCGAACTTGTACCAAGTTTCGAAATCGAAATCCGAACCCGATACCTAGGAAAACAATAATTTCTTAGTTTATTTAAATATTTGAAACTTTAACTTAACAATTTCACACAAAAATTCATTACTCGGGCTTGGGACCTCGGAATTCTATTCCGGGCCTACGCCCAATACTTTTTCGCGGACCTTCAGAAATTGTCAAATCACGATTCCGGATCCGTTTCCCCAAAACGTTGACCGAAGTCAAACTTGGCCTTTTTAAAGAAACTTAAAGAAGCAACTAGACTTATTCTTGTTCAAAACTCTTCTAACTTCCAAACCACTCGTTCCTACAAGTCATAAATTAGCTAAAGCAAGTGCGGAAAGTTTTATTTAAGGGAACGTGATTCAAAAATGCAAAACGACCAGTCGGATCGTTACAAAATATGTTGTAGTTACGGTCTAAAAATGCTTGAGTTGCTAGAAGAATAAAATATACAATAAACAAAATTTCTTTTGAATAAATATTTTAATTGACTTCAAAGTCTTTATATGAGTATTGTTCATTCATATTGTTTGTTATAAGAAAAGATTTTTTATAAAGTAAAATCTTAATTAATTGAAAGCCACAAATTTTAGAATTTATATCTATTAAAGAATGATTTAGTAATTACATTTTTAGTTGTTTTCAATGTCCTAAATATTAGGAAAAATATTAAATGACTATTTTGTCTGGTGTGAACTCTATTTTTAAAGAGTGAAAAAAGGCGAATAACATTTTCCTAAGACCATTCATAATTTAGAAAAGATTTGAATTAGATTTTTAGCTAACTAATTATTTCCTTGTTGATTTAAATTATTAATATGTTCATATCCAATTTTAAATATTTAATTATAATATAATTTTATCCACTAAAATTCTATTCCGATAGCCTGTAGGCGGAAGAATCGATTTGAAAAGGAGTTAAAAGCGAAAAGAGACGCAAATCCTTTACTTCTTTCCCTTTCATTTGTTTTTCTTTATTCCCTTATTCTGAAAATTAATATTAGAAAAAATAAACATGGAAGGTTTTGTTACTTTCTTAGGGAAGTGTTTATATAAAGTAAAGTTTTAATCGATTTCAAAATGTGGAACTTTCTACATATTTAGATAAGGAATATATTTTAAACCAAAATTTTAGTTGATTTAGAACTCCTAAAAATTAGAGAAAAACTTAAATTACAATTTTGTCCTACATAAAATCTACTTTTAGAGGGTCAAAAAGGCGAACGATATTTTGCTAAGGGCCTTCGTGCTTTTAATATAGTATAGATAAGCACATTAAGTTTGACCAAGATTTTTACTATTAATCCTTAAAATATTCTTTTTTAGAACAAAACTCTTGCATCGATACTCACTGCCTCAAAAATTGTTTCAACCTAACCCCCCTCCCCCCCTCCCCTCCTCTCCAAGTCTACAACTCTCATTGACTATTTAAGAGAAGTAAATTCTCTATTCTTTTGCATATTTGTATCTATGTGATTGTGTATTAATCTTTGAATTATATGTAATGAATGCGTACATATCATCTCTTAAATATTTTTTCCTATTTAGGTTTTTATTTTTTACGGAGAAACTTTTGTCAATTTATTAATTATTATAACTTATGAGTATACACGTATCATCAATAAATTATATTTATCATAAAAGTTCTCTTATAAAATATTGTNCTTTGAATTGTATATAATGAATGAGGACATATCATCTCTTAAATATTTTGTCCTATTTAGGTTTTTCTTTTTTACTGAGAAACTTTTATCAATTTATTAATTATTATAACTTATGAGTATACACTTATCATCAAATAAATTATATTTATTATAAAAGTTATCTTATCTAAGCACAGTTGTATTAAAAATAAAATAACAAATAGAATATTTTGTATTCGAATCTATCTGAAATCTTAAATTTTGAAAAAATTACGCCCTTATAAGTGTAAACAGTTCTAAGGTTATTTAAATCATTTTAACAGAAAAAGAGCTTACCAGCACTTTTTTATAAAATATTGCAACAACTTATTATTAATTTCAGCACTTGTATCCAAACACGTAATTGCTTATTTATTAAATCAGTTTCAGCACTTAAAAGTGCTTTTCAGCACTTAAAAGTGCTTTTCAGCACCTAATGTTTATCAGCTACTTCAAATCAGCTAATCCAAACAGGCTCTTAGTCAGTGCGTTCTGAATTTCAGTTTTTTAGGACAAAAATGTTCTAAATTGTCCTGAAGTTAAGATTTTTAGTTTAAAAGTTCATGACAAAATAAGTACTGGCAAAGCTCTAAATAGCATCGCTGAGAATGGCCATCTGTGCACTTACCCCTATACTTTTAAAGTTATGGGTATATATCTTCTATTTTTGCAATCTTAATGAATTTTTACATATAAACTTTTATTACGCGTCGAAAGTTATGGGTCAATTGAACCCGTTATTAACATACTACATCTACCCCTAGTGTATTTGTAGTTAGATCAATTCAATGAAAAGCAGCTCATTTCCTTCTGCTCATTACTCTCTCTGTTCTTCTTCATGTTCTTCATTTGATCCATGAGAGCTTGCTCTAGATTTGATCATGGTATCAGAGCTTGAGATGTAGATCCGAGCTTTGTGTCTGCTTCTTCACTCTGAATTCAAGTGTTCATGACAAATTCGTGTTCAACAACTCTCAATTTCAGGGTTGGGCGATTGAATCTATCAATTCCTGTCGTCTCTCTAAACTTCATCAATGGCGGTAAGACATTAGATTTGACTTGAATGCAGGCATTGAACTGAGTACCAGCTCTACACCAGCAGCTGATCGAGTCACCGCACAAATTCCAATAGTGGATAACATTATCCATTATTTCTGTAACCTTGTGATACTCCAGGTTGCTCCTTATTCTCGATCAAACTCACTGATCCTGAAAACTATGCTCTATGGAGCAGCTCTATGCGAATTAGTTTACTTAGAAAAAGTAATTAGGATTTGTTGATGGTAGATATCCTAAATCAAAGTTTGATCCATCACTGCATGACTTATGGGAGTAATAAAATGCAATAGTACTCTCATGGATAATGAATTCTGTTAGTAATGAACGGCTAAGTGGAATGGTTTATTCTAAGAGTGCTTATAAAGTTTGGACAGACCTTAGGGAGAGTTTTGACATGGTAAATGACTCTAGAGTTCCATTTCTACATAGACAGATAGCCAACTTGTCTCAAGGAATTTCCTCTGTGTCTAGCTATTTCTCAAAGTTGAAGGAGCTTTTGGCAGAATTTAATACCTTAATTACTTGCCCTGGGTGTGGCTCTGAGGAGTCGAAAAAATATGTTGAGTACTTTGAATCTCATAGACTTTTACAGTGTCTTATGGGACTAAACGAGTCGTATGCCCAGTCCTGTAATTAAATTATTATGATGTCTCCCGCAGCTATCATAAATAAAGACTACGCTATGATTATCTCTGAGGAGAGTGGACGATCATTGACAATCTCTTCACATACTTTTGACAACCAAAAGAACACAGCCTTGTTCAGTAGTGGCAACAATGGAGCTTACAATCCTAGCAACATAGCCTTGTTTACCGGTAAGGGAGGTCCTAATTCAATGAACAACTTTAGGACAAGAAAGAACTGACTATTACAAAGGTCATACCAGATAGACTTGCTACAAGCTAAATGGTTATCTATTAGACTTCAAGTCAAAGAACAAGTACAATCCTACAGGAAATTTTGCAAAAAACAGTCAAGATGTGCATATAGGGAGCACAGTTAAAGCTTTAAACCTTGGGCTAACATAAGGAAACTTTGGGGGTACCACAACTAATTTTGCAGGAAGCACCTCAGCTAATGGAGAGGAATCTTATAGTCAGAATCAGAGTAGCCCAGTGGGGGTGCCTTATTTCACTCCAGAACAATACTCACAGATTTTGCAGCTCATAGGAAAAGAAAGTGAAAGCAATGAAGAAGCTATGGCATCAGGTGTGGACAATAATGTCATGGATATCACTGATGAGGCTGTTTGATTCACTAAATATATAGTAGACTCGGGAGCCTCAAATCATATGGTTAGAAGTTTGAATTCCTTGACTGATTCCAAACCCTGTGATAAGTTCATAGAAGGAAAATTACTCCTACCAACTGGAAGTCTAGCTACAGTTAAACTCATAGGAACTGCCTATATCTTCCTAGGACAGATGATAACTAATGTCATGCATATCCAGAGTTCAAGTACAACTTACTATCCATATCAAAGATAACAAAAGAGTTAAAGTATTTAGTCTGTTTCTTTCCTGATTTTTGCATTTTTCAGGATCTATTCAGTGGCAAAGCGAAGGGGACTGGTAAGGAAGATAGTGGATTATAAGTGCTCACTTCTAACAGTAGACTGCAGGCTGTGGACAGTTCAAGAAAGGACACTTCAACATCACTTGTTGTAAATACAATAAAGGAGAAGGATGGTAGAATAAATGTAGCCTTGTGGCATAAGAGACTAGGCTATGTTCCAATTGATGTTCTAAAGAAATTATATGTGTTTTAGACTATTGATAGTGCAAATTCTGATAAACATTGTACAGTATGCCCTTTGGCTAAACAAACAAGGCTACCACTTCATTTGATTATTACTAGTTGCTTTCATACAGTTCATGGTGATGTTTGGGGGCCATATGGAGTTCCCACTCATAATGGAAAAAGGTAATTTCTAACTCTAGCAGATGATCACTCCAGGTATACTTGGATTTTTCTCTTACCTTCTAAAGCTGAAGTCATTGTTGCACTCGAAAATTTCATTCTTATGGTTAAGAATGTATATTCCTCCATAATAAAAGTTCTTAGAACTGACAATGGGCGTGAGTTTTTTAACTCTCAAATGACAGATCTCCTATAGAATCTAGGCATAGTTCATCAGAGTTCATGCACTCACACTCCATAGCAAAATGGAGTTGCAGAAAGAAGGCACAAACACATTCTTAATATAGATAGGGCCTTGAGGTTTCAAGCAGCTATTCCACTTAGCTTTTGGGGAGAGTATGTGCTCACTATAGTATATCTTATCAACAGGCTGCCACATCAGCTCTCAATGACAAATCTAAGACTCCTTTTGAAATATTGCATGGTAAACCTCCTAGCTTAGATCATCTATGAGTGTTTATATCACTGATATAAGGAAGGCAGATAAATGCTCTCCTAGAGCAGTCCCTGTTGTGTTTCTTGGCTACTATATAACAAAGAAGGGTATAAAATGTCTAATATTCACTTTAGAAGCTTCTTAGTTAGTAGAGATGTGGTATTCAAGGAAGATATTTTTCCTTTTCAATAACTAGATACTCCAATTACATCCTTGTTTCCTATGCTAGATCTGTCTACTCTTCCTAGTCCAGAGTACAGGCCAGATATCCCTAATCCAGCTACATCTCCTACATATCCCACCATAGCAACTAATAAAAAGACTATAGCACCCTCAGATATGCATGTTTCTTCTTATGGAAGTTCACCAGTTCCTTCTATGGATGCAATTCCCAATGGAACTGAGCACAATGCTCCCATACAGCCTGCACCTGATATAGGAAGAAAGTCAGTCAGAGAAAGCAGGCCACCTATTTGGATGAAAGATTATGTTACTCAAGGCAAAGGGAGTGTCAACTGTTGTTATCCTATGTTCAACTATATGAGCTATGACCATCTCTCTACTTCATTCAGTACTGCTCTAGCAGCTTATTCCTCTATTGAGGAACCTAAAACCTATCTTTAAGCACTCAAAAATCTCAACTGGATTGCAGCCATAAAATCTGAAATTGCAGCCTTAGAAGAACACAAGTCATGGAGTATTGTTGATCTACCTGCTGGCAAGGTTCCAATTGGCTATTGTTGGTTATTCAAGGTCAAGTACACATCCTCAGGAGTAGTAGAGAGATACAAAGCCAGACTTACGGCTAAGGGGTACAGTCAACAAGAAGGACTAGATTACACTGAAATATTTTCACCTGTGGCGAAAATGGTGACTGTTAGGTTTGTGGTTGTTGTTGCTACTGCTAAACACTGTCCTATATTCCAAATGGATGTACACAATGCACTCCTACAAGGAGATATCCTAGAAGAGGTCTATATGGATATCCTTTAGGGTTTGCTATACAGAAAGGGTATCTGTGATGACCCGACCCGTCGTCTCAGGAGTTACCTCCCCGTTTTCCCCAATTATTGCTACTTCATGTTTAATTATTGGCATTTGGAGTGTTAGAGTTGAATTGGATTGGTTTTGGTAGAAAATGAGATACTTAGTCTCTTTAAGGAAGGCTTGTTTTGGAAAAGTCAACCAGATATTGACTATTGAGTTAGAGGGCTCGGATATGATTTAAGGTGATTCGATTAGCTTCGGGGGATGATTTTTGACTTAGGAGTGCGATCGGAATTGATTTTGGAGGTCCGATGTAGAATTAGGTTTGAATTGGCGAAGTTAGTATTTTGGCAAATTCCGGTTGGTAGGTGAGATTTTGATCCGAGGGTCGGAATAGAATTTCGAGAGTTGCTATAGCTTTGTTGGGTGATTTTGGATGTGTGTGAAAAATTTCAGGTCATTCGAAGGTGTGTTGGTCGGGTTTTTGATCGAATACGTATTTCGAAAGTTTTTAAGAAACTTAGGCTTGAATCCGATGTGATTTAATAGTTTTAGCATTGTTTGATGTGTTTTGAAAATTGGAACAAGTTTGAATAATGTTTTAGGATGGGTTGGCACTTTTGGTTGGGGTCCTGAGGGCCTCGGGGTGATTTTGGGTGGCTATCGGAAGGAAATTTGAAGTTGAAATTGCAGGTTCTTGGCTGCAGAAGGTATTTCCACATCTGCGGAAAGGAAACCGCAGATGCGGTTGAGCGGAAGCGGAGGCAGGTATCGCAGGTGCGAAAAGGATGAGGTTTAGCAATTTCTGCAGAAGCGGAAATTTATCCGCATAAGCGGGTCCGCATAAGCGGAAGTTTTACTGCAGAAGTGGTTTTGGACATTTTATTGAGGTTCCGCAGAAGCGGGGATTTGGCCGCAGAAGCGGTCCCGCATAAGTGAAAGCGGGACCGCAGAAGCGAAAGTCAGCCTGGACAGAAGGGTTTTAAAATAACATTTTCATCCGCGAGCTTGGGATATTTTTCACCATTATTGAGCGACCTTGAGAGCTTTTAGCGACAATTAAAGAGAGTTTTGACTGGGAATCGATTGGAGGTAAGTCCCTTGGCCTAAATATACGAGATTATGATAGATTTAACATGGAAATTGGTTGACATTCATCAAAAGGGGGTAAAGCTAGGGCATGAGAATTGGTAATTTAAAAATGGAATTTGAAGGGTCAAATAGACTCCGATTTTCGTAAATTTAATATGAATGGACTCGTGACGAGACGAGAAATCCGGTGATGTAAATTTTGTAATTTTTTGAGAAGTGAGCCCGGGGCTCGGGTTTTGCTAGTTTCGAGATTTTTGCTATTTTTCAATTGTTTTCGATTGGGTATTGTTTCCTTAGCATATTGTGATGTATTCGCTCTGATTTTGGTTAGATTTGACGCGCGTGGAGGCCGATTTGAGGGGAAAAGGCATCGCGAGCTAGAGATTTCACCGGTTCGAGATGAGTAATGATTGTAAATGATAGTCTCAGGGTTTGAAACCCCGGATTTGCACACCATAGTGATGTATAAAGGTGACTTGCACGCCGGATAGCGAGCGTGGGGTAGAGCACCATTGGGGATTGTGACTTGGTCCGTCCCGATTGATGAAATTACTATGTATTTGACTGAAACTACTTGTTATCATCATAATTTGGGCTGATTTCCATGTTTGGGCTTCGTGCCAACTATGTGATTCCTTCAGGGATTGATATCACTGTTTTTGCATCACTTTTGCATATTATTTGATCTCGGTCCAAGGTTTTAATACTGTTTTGCAAACTCAGCCATCTTTCTAAGATTTGAAAACTGAAATAATATTTTATTGACGTTTTGAGCTGAGAACCATCATTTTAACATTTCCCAAGTGGCTTATGTGCATTTCTGGACTGAGCATGGATCGGGCTGCACGCCGCAGCGGTATTATGTTGATATTGAGGCCGAGGGCCTGGTTGATGCCATGAGATGGCTTGATATTGCGTTTGGGCTGTAGGATCCCCTCCGGAGTCTGTACATACCCCCAGTGAGCGCCGTCGACGTTAAATGGATCGGGCTGCACGCCGCAGCAGGTACCGGAGCGTACCGTCATATGCATTGCATTGCACTCATGCATTTGTTCCTATTTGTATTATTTGTCATGACATTTCAGCACTCGCATTTCATTGGCGTCCATGCTACTTCTTACACTGCTTACCTGATACCATGTTGTTATTTGTTAATGGAGTGTTGTGCCCGAGGGGCTGACTTATGTGCTGACTTGCACTATCTATTTCGCATTCATTTGCTTAACTATTGGAAAAACATGTTTTCGAAAGAGGTTTTAAATAAAGCCCAGATATTTCTAAAGCTTACACGGTTTCACTATTTTTCTCAAAGGGTTACACTGTTCTATATAGCATGATGGCTTGCTTTACGTGGTTTCTTGCTGTTCAATTATTATTTACCTTTATTACTCACTGAGTTGGAGTACTAACTTTACTCCCTGCACCTCGCATGCAGATGCAGGTAATGGTTTACCCGGTAGCGGGTTTGAGCTGGTTGAGGATTTTTTATCGTAGCTGAGCAAGGTGACCGCCAGCATTCGCGGCACCGGACTTCTTCCATTTTGACTCCAGATTTTATTATATGTATTATAGGCTTGTAGTTGTATCAAAAAATCTTTTAGATGCTCGTGACTTGTGACACTCTAATTTCGGGCTGAGTCAGGATGGGTTCCCTATTTTGTCACGTTTATTCCGCAATATAATTTTATTATCTATGATTTAGACTTATTCATGCTAAGTAACTATTAAAAGAGGTGTTGTTGTTCTGTTGGCTGGACTTGTCTTCACGAGAGGCACCATCACAATCGGGTTTGGGCAATTGGGTCGTGACAAGTTGGTATCAGAGCCTAGGTTACTAGGTCTCACGAGTCATGAGCATGTTTAGTAGAGTCTAGTGGATTGATACGGAGACGTCTGTATTTATCCTCGAGAGGTTGCATAACCTTTAGGAAAACTTCACTTTCTTTGAATTCTTATCGTGCGTACTTGATTCAGCTTGAGATATAACTCTTGAAATTCCTTCCATACGTCTGTATGCGCACCTGATCACTCAGTATTATATGTGCCTTGATGGTTCGTGATTCCTCGATTAAGGGGCGAGATGTGATCTTCGTGAGTATGTTGGACCAATCTGGAGGACGTGAGGCCGGATCTTTGCCTATGGCTTGAGCACCGAGGTGCTGATTGTGTGAGCAAGTGTTTTGAACTTATATAATCGGTATTGTCCCAATTAGCCGGAATGGCGGTTGGATATCCATGTGATGAGTATGTTAGTAGTGCGAGATGTATCTATATGATAGTGACGAAGAAGCCTGCTGGATAATAGATGAATTATTAAGTTTTCGATTCCTATTGTGACTTGATGTGTAGCTCCGAGTTATGGGCGCGTGAAGAATATTTCCGTGTCTCCTAGTTGGAGTGAAGTTCATTACATGTGGCGGTATGAGTTCAGACTCAGAAAGACTAAATTGACTATGTAACGTATATGATGGTGGAAGGTATGCTGAAGTACTAAATTGAGGCGAAGCAGGTGGGTTATCTCCAGCGGAGTGTTCTTAAGTGGTATGATCCTTATTCGTATGTTAGAAGATCTCATGTGTAATTGGAGGGTAGGTGTTGAAATTTGAGAATTTGGGTCGCTTAAGAGAGTGGACTCAACTGATGTGGGGGTAAATGCTAGATTTGTAGAGGATTATAGTACAAGATGATCTGTGCTTTCACAAACTAGTAGATGATTTGAGTTTAATATCACTATGATATTGTGGCATCATTAGAGTAGAAGCATTATGGGTTATTGAGTGTGTCCTGATATATGGCTTCGAGCCAAGTTAGGGAGGTTGCTGTGGATTAGCTGATTGCACGGTCGTATGCTATGTTGGTTTCGTTTCGAGGTATGCTGGCAGATCAGTTCTGGTTGCAGAAATTGAGCCGAGGATGGCACGGGTGAAGCAAAATTTTGACAAAGGTTATATGGTGCTTCTTAGATGTGTGGAAATAATAGGATGTCGTAAGCTGTTGTTGATAAAGAATGCTCAATGTATAGAGAAGGAAGATATTTGGTTGTATTGGAATGAGATCATATCCTACGGTGTCAGTGTGCTAATGAGGCACGGGTGGTTATGTCCGTTTGATCAAGTAAATTGCAGCTCGAATAAGGAGTAAATGACTCTCGAGAATGGTTTTAACATGTTCAAGATTCTACATATAGCAATCAGGTGTCTTAAGGCTGTGTATCTGGGTAGAGACTGTGTTTTCATTAGAAAAGGTCAAGACTTGTGGTATTCTTATGTTAATTATGGGATCTTATGTATCGGTATCTGGAAAGTAATGGTAACGAATTCAGATTCGCAGGAAGTTCTTCAAAGTAAAGTATTCTGTAATGTGGTATTCTTGGGAACATTTGAGAGAGTATTCGGTGGCCTATGGGTCTTAGACAGTGTGGTCTTATCTTCGAGTCTCGTGTGGTAAACCTGGGTTGAGGCATTGTAGTGCTACAGTAAGAGGGAGTATCAAGCTAATGATGAATCAGAAGGGAAATTAAATAGATGGAATAGTTGGATAGTAGACCGAATCGGTATGGTAAGGATATGATTAATTATTTGTATGTGTTTGAGATAATGAGCCCTTACAGGTATTGTGCAGCAAAGCTGTTGAGTTCTGACAGCTTGCTTAGCTTGGTTTGGATAGAAGGATTCAGTCCTGGCAGTTTAGCTTGTGCAAATGGAATTGGGAGGGAATTCTTGTTAGGTTTCACCGTGGCTTGGAGATGTGTATATCTTCTACGGGTATGCGAAGCATGGAATGTGTGATGATTCTTCTTCTAGGTAGGATTAATGGAAGGTCTTGGCTAGATGAGTTACAGTTCAATTCTGAAAAGAAGTTCATAAAATTCTTAGGCAACGGGTAGCCTCAGGTAATCAAGGAAATGGTACTACTAATTGGAAGTGATTTGACGAGAGTATATGTCTCGAAAGAAGGGTAATGTGACTAGACTGATGAAACTTCGGTAGTATTGCGGCACTTTCTTGCTAGATCGACTGCTAATATCTGAGTTTGTTTGATGGCACAGGGGAATTTTAGAATATCTTTCGCAGAATGATTGGGTACTCGAGGTGTAATATGTATTCATACTGCGGAATTTGGGATCAGGTACAGTGATTCGTGTGCTATATGGAGTTGGAGACTGGGAGTTCTAAGGTACAGACTGTGTAGCGGTTGTGGATCGTATGTATTGGTACCGTTTAGCGGCTATTGAGATTTGGAGGCCTGAGTGGACCTTTCTTTGCTTGGTATGTTAGATTTTGGATATGATGATAGGGTAAACTGGTTGTCTCAATGTTGGGTTATTCTAGACTATTGCGCTACGGGCTATGCCGGAAATGCCACGGGTTGAGTGGCAAGGTGCATTGGATTATGTTCTTGCAGAGTGTTTTATATTTCAAAGGCCCAGCGGACGGTTGGGAAGGATCGCTTTTCTTAATTAGGCCTTCGCGATGGATATCAGTGCAAAGGTTTCTACCATTGCTTCAGTTCTGATGTTAAGGGATACATTTCTTGTGGCCGGGCATGTCGCCAAGCGAGGTGGTGGATTTTGGTATTGATTTGGTGTCGGACACCATATTGTTCGGCTCCAACAGGAATTATAGTAGTTGAGGGAGCAGCTTCAGGCTTTCTTGGTAATGAGTTTGTTGGTAAGCCGATGTGGATATGTGTTTAGCTTGAGTTGGCTTGGTTGGCCCCGATGTGTGCTGCTGAGGGATTGGTAGATTTGATCGTTATTGAACTTTTTAAGTGATCGGGGGAAATCTATGAGTTGCTTTTCTGTGCTGCGAGACGTTATGCTTGTTGGTTATGGGCACATGTGGTGCGGTTTGTATTAGGGATTCATAGAAAAAGTCGAGCGGGAAGAGTAATGGGGTGTTGATCGGTAAATGGAGTAGTGGTTATGACCTATCAGGTTGCGTGTTGTATGTTATCTATTTCACCGTGGGTGTAATGAATTTCTTTGGTTTCAGACATCAAATTGTGCGTGGCTGTCGATTTTGAGCATGGCCACTTGAGGTGTTTCATGTGTAACAGTGTTTGGGTAGGATCGTGCATTGTAGAGAGGTCACGCGGGGGTATGACCCTTCAGGGTAATTCAGGTATTCTATTTCCATGATGTGAGATGGGGTCTCAGCCTTGTGTTGTGATGGTACTGTGAGCTTGAGGTACAACTCCTTCGTTTGAGTCATTTTTCATGATTTGAGTATGTTCAAACCGTTTCTTATTGGTGGGTGTATTATGTAAGTTGTGGTTTAGGCCTGTATTGAGGTGTCATATCACCAGAGTAGTGTGTTGGATTCGAGGTGATCGTTGGGGTCATTAATAAATATGAACAGATTTGATTTCAGCTTGTTAGAAGGATGATATCGAGGTTCGGCTCGGAAATTCGTTGTGGTATTAGTCAAAAGGGAAGTGGCTTCATGAATGGTTGATCTGAAAAATGGTTACGGTTTGCTGCATGTTTCATTTATCGTTGGCAGTATATGAAAGTGTTGGAACAAGACTTTAGCTAATAAGAGGTTTTCAATCGGTATTTGGTTATTGTGGGCAACCGCTGTAAATAGGGCTATTGATTCGAGTGTTTGGATTATGTGGTATATCATATGGTCTCACCTGAAGTTGCAAGTATGGGTCATTACAGCTGGTTCTGGACTATTCAAAGTATAGGTGTGAGGTTTTGATCGTATTGATGGTTTCAGAGGTGAAAAGGGTAGTTTTATGATTTATGAGCTAGACTGGATTGGGTAATTTCAGCTATGCTGTGCTATCGGACCTATATGAGATAGGGTGACGCGGGATCACCCCCAGTATATGCTTGGTAAGGTCATTAAGCTATTGGTTGGCTTCTAGAACAACTCTAGATATGCTTGAGGACGAGCGTTTGTTTAAGTTGGGGAGGATATGACGACCCGGCCCGTCGTCTCAGTAGTCTCCTTATTTTTCCCATTTATTGCTCCTTCATGTTTCATTATCGGCATTTGGAGTGTTAGAGTTGAATTGGATTGCTTTTGGTAGAAAATGGGACACTTAGTCTCTTTAAGGAAGACTTGTTTTGGAAAATTCAACCGGATGTTGACTATTGAGTTAGAGGGCTCGGATGTGATTTCTGGTGATTCGGTTAGCTTCGGGGGATGATTTATGACCTAGGAGTGCGATCGGAATTGATTTTGGAGGTCCGGTGTAGAATTAGGTTTGAATTGGTGAAGTTAGTATTTTGGCGAATTCCGGTTGGTAGGTGAGATTTTGATCCGAGACTCGGAATGAAATTACGAGAGTTGCTATAGCTTTGTTGGGTGATTTTGGATGTGTGTTCAAAATTTCAGGTCATTCGGAGGTGTGTTGGTTGGGTTTTTGATCGAATGCGTATTTCGGAAGCTTTTAAGAAACTTAGGCTTGAATCCGATGTGATTTAATGGTTTTAGCGTTGTTTGATGTGTTTTGAATATTGGAACAAGTTCGAATAATGTTTTAGGATGGGTTGGGTCCCGAGGGCCTCGGGGTAATTTTGGGTGGCTATCGGAAGGAAATTAGAAGTTGGAATTGCAGGTTCTTGGCTGCAGCAGGTATTTTTGCATCTGCGGAAAGGAAACCGCAGATGCGGTTGCGCGGAAGCGGAGGCAGGTATCGCAGGTGCGAAAAGGATATGGTCGAGCAATTTTCTCAGAAGCAGAAATTTATCCGCATAAGCAGAAGTTTTACCGCAGAAGCGGTTTTGGACAGTTTATTGAGGTTCCGCAGAAGCGGGGATTTGGCCGCAGAAGCGATCCCGCATAAGCGAAAGCGGGACCGCAAAAGCTAAAGTCAGCCTGGACAAAAGGGTTTTAAAATAACATTTTCATCCGCGAGCTTAGGATATTTTTCACCATTGTTGAGCGACCTTGAGAGCTTTTGGCGAGAATTAAAGAGAGTTTTGACTGGGAATCGATTGGAGGTAAGTCCCTTGGCCTAAATATACGAGATTATGATAGATTTAACATGGAAATTGGTTGAAATTCATCAAAATAGGATAAAGTTAGTGCTTGAGAATTGGTAATTTAAAAATGGAATTTGAAGGGTCAAATGGACTCCGATTTTGGTAAATTTGATATAAATGGACTCGTGGCGAGACGAGGAATCCGGTGATGTGAATTTTGTAATTTTTGAGATGTGGGCTCGGGACTTGGGTTTTGCTAGTTTCAAAATTTTTGCTATTTTTCGATTGTTTTCGATTGGGTATTGTTTCCTTAGTATATTGTGATGTATTCGCTCTGATTTTGGTTAGATTCGACGTGCGTGGAGGCCGATTTGAGGGGCAAAGGCATCGCGAGCTAGAGATTTTACCGGTTCGAAGTGAGTAATGATTGTAAATGATAGTCTGAGGGTTTGAAACCCCGGATTTGCACATCATAGTGCTGTATTGAGGTGAATTGCATGTCGAATAGCGAGCGTGGGGTAGAGCGCCGTTGGGGATTGTGACTTGGTCCGTCCCGATTGATGAAATTACTACGTATTTGACTGAAACTACTTGTTATCATCATAATTTGGGCTGATTGCCATGTTTGGGCTTCGTGCCAACTATGTGAATCCTTCAGGGATTGATATCACCGTTTTTGCATCACTTTTGCATATTATTTGATCTCGGTCCAAGGTTTTAATACTGCTTTGCAAACTCAGTCATCTTTCTAAGATTTGAAAACTGAAAGAATATTTTATTAATGTTTTGAGCTGAGAACCATCATTTTAACATTGCCCAAGTGGCTTATGTGTATTTCTGGACTGAGCATGGATCGGGTTGTATGCTGCAACGGTGTTATATTGATATTGAGGTCGAGGGCCTGGTTTATGCCACGAGATGGCTTGATATTGTGCTTGGGCTGTAGGAGCCCTTTCGGAGTCTGTACACACCCCCAGTGAGCGTCATCGACGTTAAATAGATCGGGCTGCACGCTGCAGCGGGTACCAGAGCGTACCATCATATGCATTGCATTGAACTCGTGCATTTGTTCCTATTTGTATTATTTGTCATGACATTTCAGCACTCGCATTTCATTGGCTTCGATGTTACTTCTTGCACTGCTTACCTGATACCCTGTTGTTATTTGTTAATGGAGTGTTGTGCCCGAGAGGCTGACTTATGTACTGACTTGCACTATCTGTTTCGCATTCATTTGCTTAACTGTTGGAAAAACATGTTTTCGAAAGAGGTTTTAAGCAGAGCCCAGATATTTCTAAAGCTTACACGGTTTCACTGTTTTTCTCAAAGGGTTACACTGTTCTATATAGCATGATGGCTTGCTTTAAGTGGTTTCTTGTTGTTCAGTTATTATTTACCTTTATTACTCACTGAGTTGGAGTACTCACTTTACTCCCTGCATCTCGCGTGCAGATGCAGGTAATGGTTTACCCGGTAGCGGATTTGAGCTGGTTGATGATTTGCTATCGTAGCTGAGTAAGGTAACCGCCAGCGTTCGCGGCACCGGACTTCTTCCTTTTTGACTCCAGATTTTATTCTATGTATTACAGGCTTGTAGTTGTATCAAAAATCCTTCTAGATGCTCGTGACTTGTGCACCCCGATTTCGGGCTGAGTCGGGATGGGTTCCTTGTTTTATCACGTTTATTCCGTAATATAATTTTATTATCTCTGATTCAGACTTATTCATACTAAGTAACTGTTAAAAGAGGCTTTGTTGTTCTGTTAGCTGGCCTTGTCTTCACGAAAGGTGCCATCATGACCGGGTTTGGGGAATTGGGTCGTGACAGTATCATAGAGTCTACAAACTACATAAGTCTATATATGGACTTAAGCAGGCTCCAAGACAATGGAATAAAAGGTTGACTGATGCACTACTACAACTAGGCTTTACTCAAAGTCATTTTAACTATTCTTTGTTCACAAAGCACATACATAAGGAGTTGGTTGTGGTGTTAGTGTATGTAGATGATCACCTTGTAACTAGAAGCTATAATAAGTAGATCCTGAAGAACAAGGAATGACTTGAAGCTGAAGTTCAAAATGAAGGACTTGGGAGAGCTTAAGTTCTTCCTTGGCATAGAATATGTCATATCAGACAAAGGGATTGTCATGAGCCAAAGAAAGGATACTCTATAACTAATTTCAGAAATGGGACTTGGAGGTGCTAAGCCCGCTTGTGCACCAGTGGAAACTAATGTGAAGTTGACCTCTACTGAGTATGATTCATTTGTCAATAATGAAGCTACTGAGGACAAGATACTCACTAATGCAGGTTCATATCAAAGGCTTATTGGCAGATTATTGTATTTGACAATGACTCGAGTTGATATTGCCTTTGTAGTGCAAGTTCTTAGTCAGTTTATGCACAAACCCAATCAGTCACACATGGAAGCTGCTCTAAGGGTAGTAAGGTATGTTAAAGCTGCACCTGGACTTGGCCTGCTAATGCCAGCTTAAGGATTAGACAAACTATAAGCCTTCTGTGACTCAGACTGGGGAGGATGTCTACAAACTACGAGGTCTGTAACTGGCTATCTAGTGAAGTTTGGCAATTGCTCTAGTGTCATGGAAATCTAAGAAGCAAGACACTATTGTTAGAAGTTCAGCTGAAGCAAATTTTTTGAAGCATGGCTTCAACTGTTGCAGAACTAACCTGGCTAACTGGTTTGTATAAATAATTAGGAGTAACTATGCAGTGGCATATAGATCTCTACTGTGACAGCAAAGCAGCCATTCAGATTGCAGCCAGTCCTTAATTCCATGAAAGGATAAAACACATTGACATTGAATGTCATTTTATCGAGGAGAAAATAGTTCAAGGAATGATCAAAACACATCATATGTCTACCAAAGAGCAGCAGGCTGATCTTCTGACTAAAAGCTTAGGAAAGCTATAGCATGACTACTTGTATCCAAGTTGGGGTTGAAAAATATATTTCAACCATCAGCTTTAGGGAGGGTGTTGAAGAGTAAAGCTGTCAGTTAGGAAGTTAATTAGTTAGTAGTGACAGTTGTATACAGCTGTTAAGTTAAAGCAGTAGCAGTTAGTGGTAGTTGTATATATATAAGCTATGTGGTGTATTTGTAGTTAGATCAATTCAATGTAAAGTAACTCATTTCCTTCTGCTCATTACTTTCTCTGTTCTTCTTCGTGTTCTTCGTTTGATCCATGAGAACTTGCTCTAGATTTGATCAAATGACATACTCAGTATAATCCAATAAGTAGGATTTGGGATGGTAATGTGTACATAGACCTTACCCTGAAGGTTGAGAGGTTATTTTTGGTAGACCCGGCTCAAAGAAAGAAGAAATACGGTAGTGGAGAAGAAAAGAATCTGTAACAACAACCATAAAAATAAGATAATCGACGCAAAAGCAACAACAAATAGTAATAACAAGACTAATATTAGTACTACACATATGGAAAAGAGATACAGATATGAAGGAAAAAAAAAAATCGACTACCTACTTACCCAATCCTCGATTCATTCATTCGACAAGTTTTCAGCAATACAAAACTAGATTCATTCGATTTACCGACAACCTGTAAGGTACATTAGGCGCTAGCATACGTTAAAACTATCAGGCCAGCAGCCCAAAAAAGAATAGCTAGAACCAAAATCATGTAAAGGAAATATGAGAAGAGGGCAGAAGCTGGTGACCTTTTATTCTCGTAATTTTGACATTGCTCCCTTTGTTTAGCTAGTTAGCAAAATCATTATGAAGTGGGCTCATTGCACTTTCAAGCAAGACAAGCCCATTTGAAATCCAACCCAAATCATCGCTAGTGTCTTCTGGCTTTTCAAGTGCCCCATGGCATTAAACCACCAAAAGTTTGAAAAACTATGACACTTTTTTCAGGTTATCTTTAACTTTTGACATCTGCTTGCTTTATGGGTAAAATTTCAAGGTCAAAAGTTAAAAATTATTACTTATCGAGCATGCAAGGAGCAATACTTGCTAAATTTGAAGTTTTGCCAATACGACTACACGCGGAGAATAAAATTCAAGAGCATCAACTTTGAGGACTATTTGGTCTACTACACCCTTAAACCACAGTCCAACCTTTATCCTTCTAGTACTATCGTTTAGGTTCCAATGTGCCCTTAAATAAAAGATTAAAAGGAAAAAGAGGGGACTTCCGGTGCAAACCCTGCACGATTAAGGTGTAGAATAAAAACTACAAGTATTAGGTTATTATTTTTTATACATATAAACGACACATCACTCTTTCATAAAATTGTTCCTTTCTTGTGTGTGATTTCTTATTTTTATCATTTGTATGATATAAAATCAGATTAGCCTTTCGCCTGTGCAAACATATATTAATAAAAAGACTGTATTATTAATACAGTCAAATCTCTCTATAACAATCGCTTTTGTTCCGATATTTTTTGGATATTATAGTAAAGTGTTGTTATAGAGAATATATATTATAACATAACATAAGAAATCGATTTCGAGCAAACCTGGCTTTTATAATGAATGATTGTTATATAAAGATGTTGTTATATAGAGGTCGGACTGTATATAGATAATTGTCATAAAAAAATATGATGATTAATTGGTAGATATTTCAATGCTTACATGGCGATCATGATCACAATATAGCGCGCGCACACATACAAATGTATTGAAAAAGGTGACTAAAAAAAATAGTCTGGTGCACAAAGCATTTTGTATTCACGCAAGTTCCAGTAAAGAATTTGCACCTCAAGGCTGGGGTGGATCTAGGTAGACCGTGTCGGGTGCTGAAGCATCCATTGACCTGGCGTAAACTATGTATGGTCATATAAGAAAACATAGGAACGTGATATATTGAGTTAGTAAGCACATAAACCTAAAAGGTGTTGTGATATTTTCCAAAAAATGGACAAATGTTTAACCATGTGTCAATTTGCATGGGAAGTTCAAAACATGTGACAACTTGCATGGGAAGTTCAAAACAAGTGTCATACACTTGGCATGCCTAAAGCCTCTGAATTAGCCTATAAATAGACCTTCAAATGGCCATCATGCATCTGCACATTTCACTTTGCCTCTTTGTTCCTTTTCTTCCTCCTTAAAACATTTATAGTCTAGTTTGCTTTATTCCCTCTTTTAAATAGTTGGGTTTGTAATATTTAATTTTGCTGATTCATGTACCCTCTAAATAAATAGAGATGCCTTGTTTAATCCTGGGGAAACGTTTCACATTGCTGAAATAGTTTATTAGGATAGTGTCTAGCATGACTCAAGCCAATTCGACTGTATGCTTACAAATAATATTATTGCAGTATTATTATTGTTATTTTTCGGTGTCATTCCCTACAATCTAAGAAACTATGGCAAGTAATACTACTATGGAAATTTTTGATGGTGCTACCAATTTTGGTGTTGTCTCTACTGCTACTGTTCTAGCTGTCCTGCCAGATATCCCTGGTGTTGCAAATACGTTATTGCATCCACAACTTTGATAGACACTAATGTCCAAACACATGTATGTGAACAGACATGGTTACATATCTAATGCTAATATTAAAATCTTCAAGAAAAATGCACCTCAATGCAATAGTAGAGTTGGGATAAATGACAATCTCGCTAAGTCAAAATTAAATTTGACTAAAGCGGTATAATATAATTATTGCGGTCATCTCCCAAATAAATAATGTGGCCAGTGTGAGAGATTGGGGGATAGACTCTGGTGCTACTAGGCACATTTGTGCAAACAAAAATGAATTTTTGTCTTACACCCAAGTTGAGGAAGGAGAAGAAACTATTTATCTTGGTGACTCAAGAACAAACCGTCTTCTTGGGAAAGGAAAATTTTTTCTCAAACTCACATCTGGTAAAACTATAGCATTGAATGATGTATTGCATGTTCCTAATATCCAAACCAATTTGGTTTCTGTGGGGTTATTAGGAAAAGTTGGAGGAAGATTTCATTTGAAAATAATAAGGTCGTATTGACCAAAAATGATATTTTTGTGGGCAATGGATATTGTAACTATGGTTTATTTATGCTTAATATTTCTGATACTAGCAATAAAAATGCATCTTCTTCTGCTTATATGGTTGAGTCAATTTCTTTGTGGCATGCTAAACTAGGACATATTAATGTCGCATATATAAAGAAAATGCAGTCGTTAGGATTAATATCTGGTTTAGACTCAAATAATATTGACAAGTGTGAAATATGTGTTGAAGTTAAAAGTACTAGAAAGACATATTTTTTCATAAATAGAGAAACTGGATTGTTATCTTTAATTCACACTGATTTAGGCGGCTTGAAGCAGACTATGACTAGAGGTGGTAAAAGATATTATGTAACTTTTATTGATGATTTTATATACTAAGTTGTATTTGCTTAGAAATAAAGATGATGCATTTAATTCTTTTATTTCTTATAAAAACTGAGGTTGAAAATCAACTTAGTAGAAAAATTAAGAGAATTAGATCAGATAGAGGTGGAGAATATTGAACTTTAAATGATTTTTGTGAAAAGAATGGATAATTCATGAAGTAACTCTGCCTTATTCACCAGAGTCAAATAGAGTAGCTGAAAGAAAAAATAGAACATTGAAAGAGATGATGAACTCTATGTTAATTAGTTCTAATGTTCCTAATAATATGTGGGGTGAAGCTATTATATCTGCATGTCACTTACAAAATAGAATACCACATAGAAGAACTGGCAAAACTCCATATGAATTGTGAAGGGGCTATAAACCTAACTTAAAATATTTAAAAGTATGGGGCTGTCTTGCTAAAGTTTTTTTGCCTGAACCTAAAAAGAGAAAAATAGGTTCTAAAACTGCTGATTGTATGCTTATTGGATATGCAGAACATAGTGTTGCATATAGATTTCTTGTTTTAAAAAGTGATGTTCCTGATTGCAATACTATAATTGAGACAAAGAATTCTGAGTTGTTTGAATATATATATATATATATATATATATATATATATATATATATATATATCCATTATCTGATAAAATTTCTCATAAACCTGTTGAAACAAATAATGAAATTACCTCTAATGAGGAACTGAGAAGGAACAAAAGGCCTAGGAAAGAATATTTTTCTTATGGAAATGAATTTCAAAATTTTCTTGTCGATAATGAACCATCAAATTATTTTGAAGCTATATCTTCTTCAAATGCTAAATATTGGAAAGATGCAATAAAAGTTGAAATGGATTCTATTATGAAAAAGAATACATTGATTTTAACTGACTTACCTCCAAGTGCAAAGCCTATTGGTTGTGGATTTTCAAAAAGAAATTTATTCATGATGGATCTTTAGATAACTATAAAGCTCAGTTATTAGCAAAAGGATTTTCTCAAAAATAAAATATAGATTATTTTGATACATTTGCACCACCGACTAGAATTTCTTCTATTCGAGTTTTAATTGCCTTAGCTTCAATCCGTAAGATTTTTATCCACTAAATAGATGTCAAAACAGCTTTTTGATGGTGATTTAGAAGAAGAAATTTATATGGTTCAACCTGAAGACTGTGTCATTCCTGGACAAAAAAATAAAGTATGTAAATTAATTAAATCTCTTTATGGCCTTAAACAAGCTCCTAAGCAGTGGTATGAGAAATTTAAACAAGTCTTACTAAGAGATAATTTTTCTTCAGTTGAGGTGCATAAATGTGTTTATACTAAAGTTGTAGATAATGATTATGTGATAATATGTCTATATGTTGATGACATGCTTATATTTGGTACAAATTTAAATATTATGCAAAGTACAAAATTATTTCTGTCTGCTAATTTTAATATGAAAGATCCGAGTGAAGTAAATATGATATTGGGAGTGTAAGTTATAAGGAGTAAAGATGGCATAATGTTGTCACAAGAACATTATGTTGAAAGACTTCTTAAGAAGTTTGAATATTTTAATGTCACATCTTTAAGCACTCCTTTTGATGTTAACTCTCAGTCGAAAAAGAATAATGGTGACCCAGCTGCTCAGTCTAAATATGCTCAGATTATTGGGAGTCTGATGCATTTAATGAATTTTATAAGGCATGATATAGCATATGCAGTGTGTAGACTTAGTAGATATACTCATAATCCCAATCGATAGCATTGGTCTGCATTAGCTAGAATAATGAAATATTTGAGAGGAACCATAAATTATGGTATTCTATATGGTGGGTTTCCTTCTATTTTATGTAACGACCCGACCGGTCGTTTTGAATACTAGCACTCTGTTCACCAGTCGGAGGCCATGAACAGCTTTATTTCAGGTATTATGACTTGTACGCGTGGTCGGAATTTAATTTTTGGAAGTCCGGAGTTGAATTGGGAAGAGAATTCTCATTTCGGAAGCTTAAGTTGAAAGAAATGAACTAGGATTGGAATTTTGAGTAAACAACCTCGGAATTGGGATCCGAAGGTTCCAGCATGTTCGTATGGTGATTTCGGACTTGGGCGTATGCCCGGAGTGGGTTTTGGATAACCCTGGAGCGTTTTGGCGCCTATTGTGGAAGTTAGTATTTTAGAAGAAATTTTATAAGTTTGGTTTGAAGTGCATTTTGGTGTTATCAATGTCCGTTTGGAATTCCAAGACTGTGAATAGCTCCGTATAGTGATTCTGGAGTTGGGGGCGCGATCGGAAGTGAATTCGGAGGTCCGTAGACCATTTTGAAGCCATTTGGCTAAAGATAGAAAGTTGAAGGTTTTTGGAGAGTTTGACCGGGGGGTTGACTTTTTGATATCGGGGTCGGAATCAAATTCCGGAAGTTGGAGTAGGTCCGTAATGTCAAATATGACTTGTGTGCAAAATTTGAAGTCAATCGGACGTGATTTGATAGGTTTCGGCATCGGAAATAGAAGTTGGAAACTTCAAAGTTCATCAAGCTTGAATTGAGGTGTAATTCATGAATTTAGCGTTGTTTGATATGATTTGAAGCCTCGAGCAAGTCCGTAATGTGTTTTGGGATTGGTTGGTATGATTGGTTGGGGTCCCGGGGGCCTCGGGTGGATTCCGGGTGGTTAACGGATCGAAATTTGGAAATTTGGAAGACTGAAGTGTGCTGCTTCTGTCATAACCGCATCTGCGGTTCTTGGACCGCAGAAGCGGGACCGCAGATGCGGTCAAAATCTCGCAGAAGCGGAAGGGGCCAGGCCCAAGGGAAAATCGCAGAAGCGGCCCAGGGACCGCAGAAGCGGTTCCGCTTAAGCGGCCCCCAGACCGCAGAAGCGGTCAGCCCCCTCAAGCCCAAAACCGCAGAAGCGGTTAGAAAGTCGCAGAAGCGACATCCGCAGAAGCGGAAATTCCGTCGCAGAAGCGAAGGAGGCTAGGCCAGGGTTAAGCCGCAGAAGCGGCCTTTTATCCGCAGAAGCGGAACCGCATAAGCGGTTATAATTCCGCAGAAGCGGAAATTGCTGGAGCAGTAAGGTTGTTTTAAATCGGGATTTTGGTTCATTTCCCTCATTTCTCACTTCATGGGACGATTTTTGGAGAGCTTCAAAGAGGGGTTTCGTCATCTATGTTAAGGTAAGTCATCCCCATTACTTTTGAGTTAAATACATTGATTATGTATGAGATTAAGCATGGAAATTAGTGTAAATATTGGGGTTTTGGTTGGAAACCTAGAAAATTGTAATCTTGGATTTTAGCCACGATTTTGAGTATGGAATTAGGAGAAAATCATATATTTGAGTTCCTAAGGTCATGGGTAACCTTTATCTTCGAGAAATTTTGGATTCCGGGCACGTGGGCCCGAGGGCATTTTGGTCATTTCACTAAACGGAGTTGGGAACTTGTATAATCTGAATTGTTAACAAGTATTTGAGTATATTCTTATTAGTTTATCGTTAATTGGCTAGTTTTGGCGCATTGTGCGTTGGTTCAAGCTTTCGGAAGGATGTAGAATGCCGAATTGCGAGTCTTCGGAGCGAGATGAGTCTCCTTTCTAATTTTGTGAGGGGGAATTTACCCCATAGGTGAGTAAAATGGTTATGTGCTCCTATTTGTGGGGGCTACGCACGCATGAGGTGACGAGAGTGCGTGCGTAGCTACTATTATGCTATTGTCTGGGTAGTTAGGACTCAAAAACATGTATACGTGGTTTAATTGTGAACGCATTAGTAGCTTGAATTGCTTAACTCACATCGAATTAGTAAGTAAATTTCTAAAAGAATTAAACTTCATTTCTTAAATTGTTAAAAGGGGAATTGGTTTTATTTGAATAAATATTTCCCGATAAGTTCTTATGTGACTGATTGAGCATGTACTTTATGTGTGCCTGCGTCGCCTGGATGATTCGCGAGCAGGATATTTGTTTAATTATGAAATGGGACGAATGCCTCGGTGATAATAGATGCATCTATGGTTCGTGCCGCTCGACTCTCGGCAGTGCACAATTTACATTCTGTTAGAGCGGGTCGTCGACCTCGGCAGGATTTGTGCATATTTATTTGTTACTTGAAAATTTGTAAATGTGGAATTGGCCCTATGTGGCTTGACATAAACTGATAAGGTAATAAAGAATAGACTTAGGAAGCCCTTGATTTATTGTTGAAGGTGTTTACTTGTTTATTTGGCTTCACCGTTAGGACTTCTATATAAATCCATGATTTTTTTTTTCTCGCACTTATAGAATATTGCTAATTGACCTCGGGTGAGTGTCGAAATTGTCCATCTCGTCTCTACCCCTTCGGGATTAGGCGAGATACTCACTGAGTACACGTTGATTACGTACTCATACCACACTTCTGTGCATCTTTGTTGCACAGGTATATATACACCTTTAGCAACCTATTGGGTGTAGTAGCATGGATGACGCTAGGACTAGGTGAGTTGCATCATTGAGGCGACCGCAGCTAGAGTAGTTCCTTCCAATGTACAATATTTACTTTTCGCCCACTGTATTCCGGGCGGATGTTGTATTTTATTCCTCTTATCAGTAGTCGCTCATGTACTCGTGACACCGGATTTCTGGGAGGGTTTACAACGGATTTGTTCTAACTATTATTATTTAAATTTGAATTCTAGTAGTGAATTTTTATTTATAAAAATGAAAGGAAAAACCTTAGATCTTCAAAAGTGTTAAAAGAAAAATTAATTGATGAGTTAGTTGGCTGGCCTGACAGAGGTGTCCAGCGCCACCACGACCCTTAGTGGATTTTGGGTCGTGACATTTTAGAAGGATACAGTGATGCAAACTGGATCTCTGATTCAGATGAGACAAAATTCACTAGTAGTTATGTATTCACCTTTGGTGGTGGTGCAATATCGTGGAAATCAGGTAAATAGACGATCATTGTTAGATCGATTATGGAACCAGAGTTTGTAGCTCTGGAGTTAGCTAGTTCTGAGGCTGAGTGGCTAAGAAACTTCTTAGCTAATATCCCTTTAATAAAGAATGTATTGCCTCCTGTTTCTATACATTGTGATTGCCAAGCGGCAATAGCTATAGCAAAGAATAAATCTTATAATTGTAAAAGTAGACATATGAAATTGAGACATGATGTCATAAAGCAGCTGCTCAGAGATGGAATAATTTCAATTGATTATGTGAAGTCAGAAGTTAATTTGGCCGATCCTCTGACTAAACCCGTGGGAAGAAAATTAATTCTTCAAACCTCAAAAGAGATGAGGTTAAGGCCGACATGTTGTCAATAGAGATGGTAACCCAACATATGTGATTGGAGATCTCGTGAAGTAGGTTCATATGGGTAATAACAAGTCAATATTGGCACTAATGCACTAAAAGAGAGTGCTTGGCTGCTATTAATTGAGAGGTTGAGTTATAACTCTTAATGAAATTCATAGTCCTTACGGATAGTGTATTTAAAAGTAATATACACTTGATGAATTCACCTATATGAGAGTGGAGTGGGCCGCTCCTATGAGATTTTAGCCTAGTCTCTAAAGCTCTCGTGAATAACCAGGACGCGCATGGCCTATTGGGCATAAAACTGCGTTGAACAGCAAAATTACCGGGGGTCAAAACGTGATTGATAAAATCTCTGACTTACAATAAGAATTATTGGTTCATAGAAATATTATATTTACCAGTAATTCTGCGAGTTAAACTTTGTTGATCTAAGTTTAGTTCATGGTCCAAAAGACACCAAACCTATTACATTTGGACCATACAAATCCAGCAAATCTTACTCCTCTTTGTACAATTTTTTTTGAAAATATATGGGGAACTGTTGTGATATTTTTTAAAAATGGACAAATGTTCAACCATGTGTCAATTTGCATGGGAAGTTCAAAACATGTGGCAACTTGCATGGGAAGTTCAAAACAAATGTTATACACTTGGCATGCCTAAAGCCTCTCAATTAACCTATAAATAGGCCTTCAAATAGCCATCATGCATCAGCACATTTCACTTTGCCTATTTCGTTCCTTATCTTCCTCCCTCCTTAAAATATTTATAGTCTGCTTTGCTTTGTTCCCTCTTTTAAATAGATGGGTTTGCTGATTCTTGTATACTCTAAATAAATAGAGATGAGCTTGTTTAATTTTGGGGAAACATTTCACATTGCTGAAATAGTTTCTTAGGACAATGTCTAGCCGACTCAAGCCAATTCATTTGTATGCTTATAAATAATATTATTACAGTATTATTATTATTATTATTCGGTGTCATTTCCCTACAAAAGGTTCATGGGTGCTTTGGTTCAAAACTGCAATTAGGTGCGGAATTTATAAGCCACACTAGTTCGATTACCAATTGAAACAGCCTGCTGACTCTTTCAATCTTCTATACAATTTCTTTCATTCTTTTTAATACTTTGGCCTTTTCTTTTAGATTTTTTTTTGTCGGTTTTCCTATTTCCTTTACGCTTGATCTCATTCATTAATTCATTAGTTTGAGGATAAATTTAGCTTCTTTTAGATGCCAAATGACGTCCAAACCCTTCTTCGCTTCTTGGATTTTCGGATCTCACACAAAGACAATGCGGTTTCCAGCGAAAAGAAACAAGGCATAACATCAAGTAATAAAATTATATTTTTGTTAAAGCTAGAGATTAAAAATATTTAGTAGAGGAATTCTGAATTTTTTTTTCCATGCTTATCGTTTATGCTTTGTACAAAGTTCACTGTGACTTATAACTAGAAGACTGTTTTGGTAGTAATAATATTAACCAGTGTTTTCTCATTAACTTTTTACACTGTCTCGTTAAAATAGTTGTGTACTTATACTTAATTGCTAGCAAATTAATGTTTAAGGAAATGATCACCCACGATCTTAATTAAATCCTGAATCCACCACTGCCTCAAGAAATATGATATATATAGTCTAATCTAATACAAGCATTAGTGACTGTTACGACTGGAATATCTTCCTACATGTTACATACTTAAACGGGACCTCAAAAAGTTTAAAAAAGAGGGGGTGGGGCGCAAGAAAAATTAGGTGCTAACTGCATTGCATCTGCATTTGCCACCAGCTTCATGTATTTTCAACAAACTGAGGACCCCACTGTATATATTTCTACTGTTTCGCACCCTCCTTGTTTGCAATTTTTAAAATTTTACAATTCTTATATTATGTCCAAACGCCCACTTGCTAGTGCAATGACTCTCTTTAATAACTAGTATTTCTATGAAATTGCGTAAAATATCCGATCTTATAATAAGCTTTATGAAATAAGTCTGTTTTAAAGCATCTTGAACTCGTTGTTTGGTAACGAGTGACCAACTCATTGTTTTCTATGTAAACTAAATTAGCACTAACAGTGAGAAAAAGAATAGTGGTATTTTATCTTTTAGTCTAAATTCAAGATCCATTTGTGCTTGAACGCTTAATATGAGCACTACTCTTTTTTAAATGAAAAAAAAAAGATTTTTTTTTTACTTTTAGATGCGATATCCATTACTTGAATTGAAGTCCCAACTAATTCGAATTCGCACTACATAAAATTTATCAAAAGACAAAGTATTTCATGCAGGATTTTTTGATGGTCATTATTAGTACTTTAAACTAATTGGAACATTATTAGTACGTTAAACTAATTGGAAGGTGGACCAAAAGTGCTTGTGGTATCCAACCACCTCTTTGCAAGTTGCAACTGGTAAGGGTAATGTAACACTTACATTACATGTGCAGTCCTACTATCACACCTAGTGCTGGTGATGCAGCAAATAGCTACTAGTACCAGAAAAAAAAAATTGTTGCTACTCATATTCATTTTGGACAAGAAAATTAAAAAAGAAAGATAAAAAAAGGGATGAATTGAGAACTAACTATGAAGTACATTGTCTAATAACAGAGTTATCTTACGCTTACTAGGGGTGTGCATTCGAATCGATTTATCGATTATTTGTTATCGAAATCGAAATCGAAAAAATCAAAACCTTATTGAAACGATAACAATAAGCATATGTACAAATCGATAATCGATAAGTAATTATCGATAAGGGTCAAAATCGAATCGATAAATCAAATACACACCCCTAAACTGTAGACACTTGTAAAATGAGTAATTATCTATTGTGTAGATTAATATAACATACAGTATGTATATATATTCCGCTACTATTTTGAAAGCGGCTATACAATATCATTTTCCCTAATCTATACCCTTTCCTTTACCCTAAGTCCCTTACCCTATTATTTCCTCTATCATATTTAAGGAATGATCATATTTAAAGATCAAAAGAATGAAGTTCAAATTAATGAAAAACAGAATTAGCCGTGATGATGTATTTTGTTTTATTTTTTTATACCGTTGGAGTGTTGGTGGCATACAATTTGATCCCTTACTTTAGTTTTGTTGCATGTGCTTGTTGACACAATTTTTATGTTATAAATGGTGTTCGTCTTATTTTAGCTTTTTTTTTGTCCATATTAGTTAGGCGCGTTTATAGCGATATACTTTTCGTGGAATCCCGCAAATTTTCCTATTGGTGTAATCGATAACCGAATCGATAAGCCCCCAAAATCGATAAATCGAAATCGAAAAAATCGAAACCTTATTGAAACGATAACGATAAGCATATATACAAATCGATAATCGATAAGTAATTATCGATAAGGGTCTAAATCGAATTCACACCCCTAATACTTACTGTTGGACTTTAAAGCATTGATTTTAAGCATTGGGCTTTAAAGTATAAGAGTGTGAATTGGAAATGGTGGGAAATAAAATGGAGGAAAATGAAAATTTGAATGAATTTTGAGCTTTTGACCTGCACTTTGTCCCTCATTGGTGAGGGACAACTACATTTGTGTGCTTATATGTAGAATCACTTCTTAAAGCTCTTAAAAGGAGTTGAAGAGAATGAACCCTCACGCCGTCGTCGTCGCTCGCTCGGCTCGGCTTCGGCTTTGGATTTGGATTTGGATTTGTCAAATGATCGATCGATCAAATAATTATTTAATTATTTAATAATTAATTAAATGTCAGTTCACTGCTGAAGATTCAGAAGGATAGTCTGGCCGCGGTCCTGGCGTAACCGCGATAGGACCGCGCCAGAACCCTGCTGCAGATTCAGAGGGCCACTCTGGCCGCACTAGGACGCGTAAACTTCTGAAAAGGCATCTTTTTCAGAACAAACATCACACCTCTTCCAATAATTGCCTATAAATTCTGAGGCATGGCTTCATTTTTAACACACCAAAAATATTACAAAACTTCCTTCTTTCTGAAAATACTGCATTCTAATTCGCAGTCTCTCTCCCTCAAATTCGTAAGTGTGATTTTGCTCTGTTCTTTAAGTTCTTGGTATCCTGCAGTTTGTATTGCCATTGCAAGAAAGTTTATTCCGTTTTATCCTGGGAGGATTTAATCCATTACCTTGTTAATGTGTGAGGGGGTTAAAATTCCTTAAGGATGCACAAGCAAATTGTGGACTCGGAATATTTCTTAATCTTTACTATTTTTCCAGTTTCTTTTATTCTTCTAACAGTTTTCTGATTTTGTGTTTTAACACAGTAGCATACACACTTATGTTGGTTGAAAGTAACAGATACTCTATAGAATTAGGGAAGGTATGTGCAAGCTGGGTCAAGATACCAGATTACGCAAATAAAATAATATGAAGTACATTGTATTACTTTCTTGCTGCTTCGATTATGCGTATCATGAGTCGAGGATCTACCGAAAACCATCTCTTACCTGCTTTAAATTGGGATAAGGCTAAGGTTGCGTACACCTTACCCTCCCAAATCTCACATGTGAGAATTATATGTGTCTAACGGGCTGTGTTAGCCCGTTTTCGGACCGGCCCAAACCGGTTTAAATCGGAACCGGCCCAGACCGGTACAAGGGGGCCGGTGGGGCTGGGTTATAGGGGTAGGGGGTATGGTCCATTCAGATTTTAACAAACCGTTTAACCGGACCGGTCAATTCCGGTCAACGCACGATATTATTCATCCAGTTAATCGGCCCGGCCCGGCCCGGCCCGGCCCCGACCGACCCAAACCAGTAAAACGGTGGGCGATGTGCACAAATAGCCAATAACAGCTCATGTCTTTATTTTAAAGCCAATATTTTAAATGTCTTTAGTCTTTAGCCACTGATTTAATAAACTTTGACTGCCCGGACGAAAATACCCTTCTGCTCATGTCCTTAACTTCAGGACTTCAGGACTACATGTCCTTAACTTTTGAACTTGGAACTCTAAGTTCAGGACTTCAAGGTTACATGTCCTTAACTTTTGAACTTGGAACTCAAGCTTCAAGACTAAGCGTCCTTAACTTTTGAATTTGTAAGTCAAAGTTAAAGACCTATTGTCCTTAACTTTTGAACTTGCTTGTCCTTAACTTTTGAACATGTAACTGTAGTTAAGGACTGTCTGTCCTTAACTTTTGAACGTGTAAGTCAAAGTTAAGGACTTATAAGTCCTTAACTTTTGAACTTGTAACTGTAAGTTAAGGACTGCTTGTCCTTAACTTTTGAATGTGTAACGGTAAGTTAAGGACTGTCAGTCCTTAACTTTTGAACTTGGAAATCAAAGTTAAGGACCTATTGTCCTTAAGTTTTGAACTTGTAACTGCTGTCTGTCCTTAACTTTTGAACTTGGAAATCAAAGTTAAGGACCTATTGTCCTTAACTTTTGAACTTGTAACTGAAAGTTAAGGACTGCCTGTCCTTAACTTTTGAGCTTCTTAACCTAAGTTCAGGACTTATTGTCCTTAACTTTAGGGTTTCTTTGCCTAAGTTCAGGACCTATTGTCCTTAACTTTTAATTTATTTTAACACAAAATAACTTAAATGCAAACACACAAAAATGGCTCCTCAGAAAATATGGTAAAACTGAAGAAGAAGAAGAAGAAAAAAAGAATACGTGCAATTAGCCAGCAACAGTGTCACCAAGTAGTATAAAGGGGAACCATCATATAGATGCAAATATGAATATCCAAATTTCAACTGTTGAAAATGCAAAAGAGTTTGAAAAAATATATGCAAAAATATATGCATCTATATGATGGTTCCCCTTTATACTACTTGGCGACAAAAAAAAAGAATACGTGTATATGAAAGTACTTTGCAATGCAACAGTGTATATGAACGTACTTTCCAAAACTCCAAACCAAGAAAAATAGTGATCACATTCGAACATTTGTGCACACTCTCAATTAGTTAATACCCAGTGAAAGAATACGTGCTGGTAATAAATTCGTGTAAAAATATACTCGACGGTGAGGAAGACAAACATTAATTTTGGATTATAGAGAAGGCACGCAGAGAGAGAGAAGCAAGGATTTGGGAAGAAAAGCAAGGGAAGAAAGGGTAAAAATATCTTTTCATATTAATTTTACTAGGGTAATGGCTATTTTTGCTCAACATTAGAATTGCTGGATAAAAAATAAATACCACCTTAAATAGTGGCTACCCCATGCCATTTCTAGTAAAACGGTAACTAATTTTTGTTTATTTTTTTTTAAGCATGGGCCTTAACATCTGACTCTTGGCAACGGTCCATTTCACATTATGGTCGTTGCCCAACGGCTGAATTTCAAATTTTACCCATTTTTGGGTTTTTTTTTTAAAATTAACCCCTTTTTGAAAAACTATAAATACACCTCCCCCCTCCCCCCCCCTCCCCTCTTAATTTCTTCACTTATCTCTCAATTCTCAATCTCAATTCTCATATTCTCTCATTCTTCGATCTTCACCTAAAGTGCAATTAACTATTTGGCTCTTCTTTTTTTTTTGGAATTTAATTTATCGTAATATTTATTATTTGAAGTTTGAACAATTGAACTTCAAAATTGGAACAATTGACGTTTCTTCGTGGTAACATTGGAGTTGCAAAATTTTAAATTGCTCAATTTATTGCCGAATGCGGTGCACTATCTCCAACTCTTTCTTTTATTTATTATTTTATTTGCATATTTAATTGTTGCTACTAATTAGATTTTTACAATATTTTGAATGCTACAAAAAGAGTTTGTAATATGGTTACTAATTGGGAAAATTAAAAAAATAGGTAGTACTTCAGCATCTGGTAATAATTTAAATATCTCTATGTCACGACCCAAAATCCACTAAGGGTCGTGGTGGCGTCGGACACCTCTGTTAGGCCAGCCAACTAACTTATCAATTAATTCCTCTTTTAATACTTTTGAAAATCTAAGGTTTTTCCTTCCATTTTTATAAATAAAAGTTTACTACTAAAATTCAAATTTAAATAATAACAGTTAGAACAAATCCGTTGTAAACCCTCCTAGAAATCCGGTGTCACAAGTACATGAGCGACTACTGATAAGAGAAATAAAATACAACATCCGCCCGGAATACAGTGGGCAGAAAGTAAATACAGTACATTGGAAGGAACTACTCTAGCTGCGGCCGCCTCAATGATACAGCTCACCTAGTCCCAGCGTCATCCATGCTGCTACACCCAATAGGCTGCTAGAGGTGTATATATACCTGTGCAACAAAAATGCACAGAAATGTAGTATTAGTACGTAATCAACGTGTACTCAGTGAGTATCCCGCCTAATCCCGAAGGGGTAGAGATGAGATGGCCAACTCCGACACTCACTAGAGGTCAATTAGCAATATTCTATAAGTGCAAGAACAATCATGGATTTGTATAAAAGTTCTGATTGTGAAGCCAGCAAACATGTAAACACCTTCAACAATAAATCAAGGGCTTCTAAAGTCTGTTCTTTATTATCTTATCAGTTTATGTCAAGCCACATAGGGCCAATTCCACATTTACAAATTTCCAAGTAACAGATAAACATGCGCAAATCATGCCGAGGTCGACGGTCCGCTCCAACAGAATGTAAATTGTGCACTACCGAGGATCGAGCGACACGAACCATAGATGCATTTATTATCACTGAGGCGTTCGGCCCGTTCCATAATTAAACACATGTCCTGCTCGCGAATCATCCATGCGACGCAGGCACACATAAAGTACATGCTCAATCAGTCAAATAAGAACTTATCGGGGAATATTTATTCAAATAAAACCAATTCTCCTTTAACAATTTATGAAATTAAGTTTAATTCTTTTAGAAATTTACTTACTAATTCAATGTGAGTTAAGCAATTCAAGCTACCAATGTGTTCACAATTAATCCACGTACACATGCTTTTGGGTCCTAACTACCCGGACAATAGCATAATAGTAGCTACGCACGGACTCTCGTCAGCTCGTGCATACGTAGCCCCCACAAATAGGAGCACATAATCAATTACTTAACCTATGGGGTAAATTCCCCCTCACAAGATTAGAAAGGAGACTCACCTCGCTCCGAAGATCCACAACCGGCATTCTACATTCTTCCGAAGACTTGCACCAACGCACAATGCTCCAAAACTAGCCAACGATAATATAAATCCATTAATATATGCTAAATTATACTTTACAACCCAATTTATAACCATTCCTAACCCCGAACGAAAAGTTGACAAAAATGCCCTCGGGGCCACGTGCCCGGACTCCGAAATTTCTCGAAGATAAAGGTCACCCATGACCTTAGGAACTCAAATATACAATTTTCTCTTAATTCCATACTCAAAATCGTGGCTAAATTCCAAGAATATGATTTTCTAGGTTTTCCACCAAAACCCCAATTTTATATTAATTTACATGCCTAAATCCATGTATAAACCTTGTATTTAACTCAAAGCAAGCATAAATTACTTACCTTATGAGAAGTGACGAAAATGGCATCCCCAAGCTTCTCCCCATCGACTCCAATGGAAGAAAAATGGGGTTGAAATGAACTCAACCCCAAACTTAAAACATCCTCACTGCCCCAGTTGCTTCCGCTTCTGCAACATTTTGTCCGCTTCTGCAGATGTCGCTTCTGCGACTTTTAGCCGCTTCTGCGGCTTGGGCTAAAGGGGAGCGGACCGCTTAAGCGGAACCACTTCTGCGGTCCCTGGGCCGCTTCTGTGATGCCTGGGCTACTCCACGGCAGCCACTTCTGCGGTCCCAAATCCGCAGAAGCGGAAATACCAGAAGCAGCATCCCCCAGCCTTCTCAAAATCAAATTTTGATCTAATAACCACCCGGAACTCACCTGAGGACCCCGGGACCCCAACCAATCATACCAACCAGTCCCAAAACACATTACGGACTTACTCGAGGCCTCAAATCACATCAAACAACATCAAAATCATCAATTGACCTCCAATCCAAGCTTTATGAACTTTGAACTTTTCAACTTCTACTTCCGATGCCTAAACCTATCAAATCACGTCTGATTGACCTCAAATTTTGCACACAAGTCATATTTGACATTACGAACCTACTCCAACTTCTGGAATCGGATTCCGACCTTGATATCAAAAAGTCAACCTCCGGTCAAACTTCTCAAAAGCCTTCAAATTTCTATCTTTAGCCAAATGGCTTCAAAACGACCTACCGACCTCCGAATTCACTTCCGATCACGCTCCCAACTCCAGAATCACCATACGGAGCTATTCACAGACTCGGAATCCCAAATAGACATCGATAACACTGAAATGCAACTTCAAGCCAAACTTAAGAAATTCCTTCTAAAATGCTAACTTCCACAATAGGCGCCAAAACGCTCTCGGGTTATCTAAAACCCAATCCGGGCATGCGCTCAAGTCCGAAATTATCATACGAACCTGCTGGAAGCTTCAGATCCTGATTCCGAGGTCGTTTACTAAAAATTCCAATCCTAGTTCATTCTTTCAACTTTAAGCTTCGCAAATGAGAATTTTCATCTTAATTTAACTCCGATCTTCCTGAACTTAAGTTTCGACCATGCGAACAAGTCACAACACCTGAAATGAAGCTGCTCATGGCCTCAGACTACTGAACGACGCATGTCATGCCCCAACCTTGGGAGGCGCGATCGGCGCTCAATCAAGTGAACCCGACTGAGCAAGCCTTACCGAACACTTTCTACCCCAACTCAAAATGAATGCGGAACTCATGCCTTTGATTAATTTGGACGATAATACACGGTGTATACCACATTACTGATTCATTTCATAACATAAAAATCTACCGTACATAAGCTAGCTTCATGGATTCTATTAGAGTCACGGCTTAAGGAGATCACAAGTTTAGGATTACAACATATACATATAGTGGACTCTCCGAAACCCGTACATAACCCACACTAGTGTCTTTGGAGCCTCTAAGGATACAACAGATAAGCATGACTATTCCGGCAACAAGGCCCCGGCTATACCTCAAAAGTGAAAAGCTGTAATAACAAAAGATACACCATATAGCCCCATGGAAGAATAAGGGGCTCACC
>MU708396.1:12096-22331 GCA_026770625.1 Nicotiana glauca
GGAGGTGGCCTAGGCAAGGGTGCCTTGGCTTTTGGCACCACCGGTTCGGGCATATCAATGACGTGTTCCCTAGACGGGTTCACGGCCTCTTGAGTCTCCTCCTCACCCTCATCAATTTCAATTCTCACATCATCACTTGTATTTGGTTCAACAATATCCTCAACTACCAATGGTCTCATCATTTTGCAACTCTTCTTCATCAACAACAACTCGATTACCTCTTGAGGCTTGCACATTACTGCCTCTTCCACTTCTCGTAGTCACCGCCATCGTATGATTATTATGCCCACCCTTGGGGTTCACTACCGTATCACTTGGTAGAGCACCCTTTGGGCGAGTGTTGAGAGATTGCGAAATTTGCCTGAGTTGTACTTCCAAGTTACGGATCGAAGTGTTACGAGAGGAATTGAGCATCGGAGTCATGATTCTTCTTCATCATTTGCTCAAACATGTTCTCTATTCGACCCATGTCATTGCCCGACGAACTCGACCCTTGTGATTGAAACGGAGGCGGGTTGTTCGGTTGTTGATACATCGGGGGCCTTTGAAAACCTTGCCCCCTATTACCTTGACCACAATTATTGTTCCACCCACCTTGACCACCATTGTTGTTGTTCCAATTGTTGTTCCCGTTCTAATTACCTTGATTCCCTGAATTATTGTTCCCCCAATTGCCTCCTTGATTGTTATTATAATTCCAATTGCCACCTTGTTGATTGCCCCAATTACCTTGGGGTCTCCATTGTTGATTCCCTTGATTACCTCTATTCCTTTGGTAGTTGTTGACATATTGGACTTCCTCACTTTGGTCATCAAAACATTCATTCGAATATCCACCACCATCATCATAGTTGTCAAAATTTTCTTGAGGTTGTTGTTGCCCTCTTTGCCTTCTTTTCATCATATTCACTCCCTCCCATGCATTTACTTGGCGCGGATTTTGAACTTGTTGAAGTTACGCCTTAGCCAATTGGTTCATTGTTGTTGTAAGTTCGGAAATGGCTTGGCCGTGATCATGCAACTCCTTATGCAAATGTATAACATTAGGATCACTTTGAGGAACAGTAGCCTGGCTTTGCCATGCCGATGATGTATCGGCCATCTCATCTAACACATCATAAGCTTCGTTGTACGGAAGCTTCATAAAATTACCACCCGCTAGTTGATTCACAATACATTGGTTGGTTGTGTTGATGCCCCTATAGAACGTTTGTTGGATCATCACATCATTCATATCATTGTTAGGGCACTCTTTCACCATCGTTCTAAACCTCTCCCATATCTCGTGTAACGGTTCAGACGGCTCTTCCTTGAAAGATAGAATCTCATCCTATAGAGATGCCATGTGACTTGGAGAGAAAAACTTAGCGATGAATTTGTCCTCCAACACATCCCATGTAGTGATGGAATGATTGGGGAGCCTCTCCAACCAATCTAACGCCTTTCCCCGAAGTGAGAACGGGAAAAGTCGAAGTCTCAATGCATCCTCTGAAATATTTGTCTGCTTGCTACCCCAACAAGTATCCACGAAGCCTTTCAAGTGTTTATAAGCACTCTGATCAGCGTCCCCCGTGAAATAACCTCGTTGTTCGAGCAAGGTGAGCATCATATTTGTAATCTGGAAGTTCCCCGCTCGGATTCGGGGAGGAACTATTACACTTGCGTACCCTTGATTAGGTAGAACTCTTGGTGCCACTCTTGGTGGAGGTGGAGGAGGGTCTGGTATGTTGTCATTAGCATTAGCATTTGCATTGGCATTTCGACCTCTCCTAGGAGCATGAGGTAATACATCTTCTTGTTCTATATCCTCAACCTCCTCCCCCACGACCACGTTGCCAAGAGGGTCATTTTCGTTTAAAGCCATGTGTACCTGAGTGAATTGACATAAATAGAATTAGTAAAAAGAAGGAAAAAGAAGCAAAACACAAAACTAGCCAACAAATAGTCAAACACCAAAAAGCTCCCCGGCAACGGCACCGAAAAGTGATCGCGGTGGACTCAACCTTAGGAAGAGTGGGCGCTAAGACTTTTACCCAATAGTGGTATTGACTCTGGGCTAAATACTCAGATAATATTTGCAATGTCCGCGTATCCTTTTTATAAGGCATAGTTGGGCGTGATCAAATTTTGTCGCCGTTGCCGGGGGATTAACGGTGTTATCAATTACAATTGAAAGAAATACAAAAATTCTTAGTGTAGTCAGTTTTCTCTATTCCCAATCTATACATTGAAATTTTTACGTTTGTTGACTTGGTTGTACATGTGCATGCCTAGAAACTCAATGAGAACTGGTGAAGTATTCAAAGCTTTATCTAATCCCGAGAAAGTTTTTAAGGCCTTGAACCGGGCCAACCGGAAAAGCAAATAGCAACAAACAATTGAAAAATTCGAACCGAACATGGGAGATCACAAAGAAAACCCAACTGCACCTATAACACCAGTCGCACCTCTAGTGCAGAGGCTGCTCTCTATGACTGGGCACAACCCACAGCTGAAAATCTTGCCACACTAATTTTAGTCCCGCAGATGCAGGCTGAATCGTTTCAAATCACAAACAACATGTTGCACTTGTTGCAGAACAAGGGACTATTTTCGGGGTCACAAGTCGAAGATCCTCAACAACACTTGAAGAATTTCCTGTCAATCTGCAAAACCCAAAGGCAGCCCAACGTAACTCAGGAAGCAATCAAGCTGTTATTGTTTCCATTCTTAGCGACAGGAGCTGCCCAGACCTGGCTAAACTCACTCCCCATCAATTCCATAACAACTTGGGAGGAGTTAGTCAAGCAATTCGTGAACAAGTTCCACCCACCCAACAAAACTGCTCAACAAATTGATGAAATTTTGAGTTTCAAACAGAGACCAATGGAGACACTGCATGAAACATGGGAACGATTCAAACGGATGTTGGTTATATGTCCATACCACGGTATTCCAGATATGATGTTGGGACAGCGTTTCTATATGGGTTTGTCAGATAGCGTGAAGGGTAATGTTGGTGCTTTAGCTGGTGGAGAATTCTTGAGTAACACATAGAGAGAAGGCCAGAGTCTGCTTGACAAGATGGCACAGAATTCGGGGTGGACAACCAGGAACGCACCTATCACTCCAGTGGTGCACTCAGTGCCTTTAGATCCATCCAACACTCTTGCTGAAAATATGGCTACGTTAATGACACAGATTGAGTATACTTCACTAAAAAGGTGGAAGAATCAGGGCAGAAGCAGCATGTACATACCAATGGGGGCTTATGCACATCTTGCATTAGTTAGCCAATTGGTAACCATTGGAATGCAGAAATTGATCATCATCAGTACCCTGAAGACATGAATTATGTGTCTAACTATGGAGGCCAGAGGCAGGGTGGTCAAAATTGGGGTCAGCAGCACCAGCAGCCATACAGGCCAGTCCAGCCACAGTTCAACAATGGAAACATGGGAGGAATGAGACCTCCCAATAATATGGCACCTTATCAAAGGCCACAGGGATACAATAATTAAAATTAGCAGGGGTATCATCCTCCTCAGCAATAGTATGGTGGACGGCAAAAAAATGGGTTTGCTAGACTCGAAGCAATGATGCAACAGGTTATTGGGTCTAATGCAAAAATTAGTGAAAGAGTAGATGCACATGATTCAGCTATCAAGAATATTGAAGTGCAGATAGGCCCGATTTCGATGTCGCTAAACAATCGTCCTCATGGGACATTACCTGCAGACACTCAAATAAATCCAAAAGATCAAGGCCCAAAGCAACTGATAGCCGTGAGTCTACGGAATGTCAGATATTTTGATGTGGAGCAAGAGAGAGCTAGAGAAAAGAAGACAGGCTGAGACACGTGTACCAGTTCCCATTGAGCTAGATGATTCAATGAAGCTGACAGAGGTGACAATACAGCCTGCCCAGGAAGAACCTAATACCCAGAATTAAGATGAGAGAGAAGTTGAGACAGCTCGAGAATCAGTAGTTGAGGTGGCATCTAATAAAGAGCAATCCCAAATCATTGGGAAGAAAAGACCTCCCGCACCATTCCCTTAGAGGCTGGCCAAGTACCAAAAAGAGTAGCGATACAAGAAATTCTTGGAGATGCTGAAATAAATCCAGGTAAATATTCCATTAATAGATGCTTTGAAATAGATGCCTGGGTATGCAAAAATGATGAAGGACTTAATGACCCGAAAATTTGATTTCCAAGACTTGGCCACGATGACTCTTACTCAGACTTGCAGTGCAATGGTGACTAGACCAATTACTGAGAAGCTATCTAACCCAGGGAGCTTTACAATTCCCTACACCATTGTTAATTTTGCTTTTGCCAAGACACTGTGTGATCTAGAGGCTAGCATAAACATTATGCCCCTGGCGATTTATAAGAGGCTAGGAATTGGAAGAGCTAGACTCACTTATATATTGTTGCAGCTGGCTGACAGAACCGTAAAAAGACCCTCTGGTATCCTAGATGATGTGTTGATTTAGGTAGGGAAATTTGTGTTCCCTGCAGATTTTGTGATCTTAGACTGCAAGGTGGATGAAGAAATTCCCATAATTTTGGGAAGGCCATTCTTGGCCACTGGGAGAGCTCTCATTGATTGTGAAACTGGGGAGCTCAAGATGAGATTTAACGACGAAGAGATAACATTCAATGTGCAGAAATCTATGAGGCGACCAAGTGAATTCGCCAATTACTCTCTTATTGATGCTGTGGATGTAATCGTAGAAGCTGATGATGAGATACTGACTATTGAGGACCCTCTTGCTGCATGTCTGATGAATTTAGATGAGGTGAATGGAGAAGAACTGGTAGAATGGGTGTTGGCATTAGAGGGAAGAGGGTTCTGGGATAGAATTCTTGAATTTGAGCCCTTACACTTAGAAAATAGAGAAACCCTCCAGCTATGCCATCCATTGAAGAACCACCCAAAGCTAGAATTGAAGCCATTGCTTGCCCATCTCAGGTATGAGTTCCTTGGACCTGATTCAACATTACCTGTTATTATCTCATCTAGTTTGTTAGATGTGCAGGCACAACAACTCTTACAGGTACTCAAGGAGTACAAGACTGCCATTGGGTGGACCATGGCAGACATTAAGGGGATCAGCCCCGCCTACTATATGCATAAAATTTTGCTAGAATAGGGACACAAACCTTCCAGGGAACACCAAAGAAGGCTAAACCCCAACATGAAGGAAGTGGTGAAGAAAGAAGTGATAAAGTGGTTAGATGCGGGAATCATTTTTTCAATCTCTGACAGTGGTTGGGTCAGCCCGATGCAATGTGTGCCTAAGAAGGGTGGCATGACGGTGATAAAAACGATAACAATGAACTGATCTCAACACGAACCGTCACGGGCTGGAGAATTTGCATGGACTACAGAAAGTTAAATCTAGCCACCCGGAAAGACCACTGTGAGCACGTGATTTTTGCCCAAAGCAAGTTATTCCAAAAGATTCAAGAAAAATGATTTCACAATTTTTATGAATTTTGTTGCATTTTTGTGTTAATTGGTTGCATAATACTTCATATTTAAAATACCAAAAAAATATGCATTTGCATTAGGAATTTAATTTCACATTTTAGTATTAAGTAGGTATTAATGCATTTTAGAACAATTTAAAGAAAATCACAAAAAATAGTTTTTAGGCATTCTTAATTGATAATTGTTGCATTTATACAATTTTTAAATAATTTTAGAAGTTAAATAGTTTAATTAGGTTTTGTTTTAATTTTTACAAAATCAGAAAAATACAAAGTAAAAATACAAAATACAAAAATGAAAATGAATGCAAAAGCAAAAGAAATAAAAAGAAAACAAAATCAAAAAGTAGGAAAACAATTAAGTAAATTTGGGCCACAATAACTTAGCCCAAACAGATCCCCTTCAAAACACCCAGGTCAGCCAAACGTCCCTGCCCAGGCCCAATTAAATACCCGGTCCAATGCCCCCTAAACCTTAAAACGACGTCGTTTCGAGTCGTTGAATCCAAGCCATCCATTCTTCATGATCATACGGCCTAGCTTCAATCTTAGACAATTAATAAAAGTGTCCATTTTTTTTAAACCCTAAAAGACATAACTCGTCTTCATAGTATACTCCTCCTATATCACCGCAGACTTCAATGGAATCTTCGCCGGCGGCCGACGAAACCCACACCAATCCTCCTCAAATTCACACCACGAACTCCCCACATCATCCTCTTCCCATTCCCGCCTTTGATTTCCCTCGAACCTCACCGGAAATCCTCGAATCTTCGTCGGAAGATTTTTCGGCCACGACGTCAACTATTCCAAACCGCTCCAAACTTACACCATTGACTCTCCTAACTTCCCTCAACCCAAATATATGACCATCTTGCCTTGAATCTGGCCGAAAGTGCTCAAATATCAATTTTAATCTTCTCTGGCCAAAACCCTAACGGGTACAAACTGCTCCAAATTGACGCTCTATCATCCCCTGATATTCTTTGAGATGAATTCAATGTCGAAGACCCTCGAATCCAACTAAAAGATTGCCTAGTTTTAATCCGAGAATCAGTAAGTTTTTGTTCTAGTTTTTTTTTAGTTTAATCCTGTTTTGATGAGAGTCTTACTTTAATTCATGTGTTGTTCTTATTAGTATAGGTTTAAGTCCCCTTTAATTGTAGGCAGCTTGTTTACTTGATGTTAAAATAACGGAATGGTTAGCTTATTAATTGTTTATCAGTGTTAGATTTCTTTTGTAGTGATTCTGTTTTGAGGTCGTTCATTAAATGATAGTAGTTTGTAGTCTGAAAGTTAGTAGCATGATTATTAGCTTAATGTTGGGGTTAATCTGTTTTAGGCTTAATTGATCTTGTTTTAGTTTCTGTTTAGTTTTAATGTGCTCCTGTAGGGTTGCTATTAATTGGTTTTGGTTAGTTTAGTTTAGGTTAATCACCAATTGTAGTTAATATGGTTTTAATTCAGTGCCCAATTCAGTTAGCTGTTATAATTAGATAAAATGGGTTATAGTTGATATTTTAATCAGGGGAAGAAAGGAGTCAGGGTATGGGTAGATCAATGCAGCAATTCCTGGATGTAAAAAGGGTAGTTTAGGCAATGGAAAAGGGTAGTTTAATTAGGTTTGGTAATTTCTGAAATAAGGAAGGGGTAGTATAGGAATTGTAGTAGGTATAGAATCTTCTAGAATGGGCTTTAATGTAGATTTCAATAAAATAGGTATAGTAACTTGTAGTACAAGTCAGAAAAATAGAGGGTTAAAAATAAATAAAATAGGGACTAATAGTGCAAACTGAAAATCTGAGGGCTGCCCCATCTTTGCCTATATAAAGCAGCCCCAATGCCTTAATAAACAAGGTTTGACAGCCCAAAATTCCCCCCAAAAAAAACCCTCTCCACAGATCTAAGTCTAGATTTTTGAATTTCAAAAACCATAGGAGTTCAGAAATCCTCTCCTAGATCTTAGGATTTTCGAGAAACTAAAAAATCAACACAAATCTTCAAAAAAATCCAAAATATACTATTTCATTAAAGGAATTGTAGGTTAATTTCGATTTCTGTCCATTGATTCACAATCCTCGTTCAATGTTTGGTTCCTGAAGTTTTAGAAATATTTTGAATTGATTTCGAGTGGTTTTTTGGTATAGTTAAGTTGTTTTAGGCCTGCTAAAGGTTTCAGAAGTGTTATTTGAGAGTTTTTGATGCTGTCCTGGGTTGATCTAACAATCCTGCTTGGTGTGAAATCGTTTTGCAATCTCTGATTCATTTCTGGGCTGAAATTGACTGTGTGGTTGCCATTTGAGTATCAACTGCTGTTGTGTGCTTAGTTGATGATAATTTTCCTCCTTTTACTTGATTAACACTTCAGGTACACATCTCCCAATTCTTTTAATGTAGCTGTCAAATGGAAAGGAAATAAAGCATGATTCACATTCCTTATTTCAGGATTTATACTCGTTTATCAGTAGTTTGATGTTAATGTGTATTTGTCTGATATAGTGTAAGTTCAATTTGTAACAATAAGGACAATAAGAATTTGTATAATTAGGATTGTTGCTGAGTTGATTTGAACTGGTTGGCCTACTAAGTTGTATCGAATTGTTAAGCTAATTCGAACTCTTCTTCTTCCTCTTTGAATTTTTGCATATTCAGTAAAGTTAACTCGAATTGGTGTTAAATGCATAAGGTATCTCACTATGTGTTAATCAGATTTCAAAAGCTTGAATGTAGAAGATTATTTCAGACAACTGAAATTAAAAGCATTATAAAGTTTTTATAGGTTAAGTAATAATTGATCTTTATGTTAAGTCACAAGTATGTCCAAGTAGAAATAGAGATTGACATTAACCCCGTGCAACTGGACTGAACGGATTTTCAGATTTGTAATAACGATCTTAGGCTAATGGATAGGATAACCCATAAATAAATCACTTGCTATCAGTAGATGATAACCACTTTGAATAATTTTAGTTCACTATAATCGTTGCTTTTATTCCATAGATTAGGTAATGTTCACTAGAAAATGTTTGAAACAATGTAATGGCTATTTACAAGCCGGACTGTCCAAATTGTGAAAGGTAGATTAATAAACCTAGACTTCATTTGACAATAAGTATGTGGGCTATTATGGGCTCAGGCGTCCAATTCATAGGCAAATCAGACCTGAGGCCCGCTTTGCCTCTATTGCTAAAGAGTCTTGCCCCCCACTCGTCTAGTCACTGGGCCAAATCTCCCGAGGCCCAAAATCACTATAAATCAAATTGTTTTTTATGTTGAAATTACATTAGGAACATGGAAATTAAACCATAAATATAAAATCGGGTTTTTGAATTAGGTAGCGGGTTCAAGCTAAAAGGGTTTCCCCTTTTGTTTGAATTCGAGGCTTGAATTTATATTCGCGGATCAATTGACGCTTAGAGACAAAACAAAAAATAGAAAATTTAGTTACTTTAGTTTGGACTTTAATAATAAAAATGAGACGAACCTCGCCAGATCAAATACATAATTGCGGGGCCCTCATTAATTACTTAATTAAAAATACTTAGTATTTGAGACGGGCCGTTTAGCAAATTCCACAGTTTTCCCAAAAGATAACAACACGTTAGTCGCTCTAGGCGCGCTTTTAATAAATCTTACCTTCCTAAATACGGGTGTGCGTTTCATGCGACCTAAATCCAAATCCAAAAATGTTGAATATGAATGTGTTGAGGATCCGGGTGCATTTCATGTGACGTGATCCGAAAACATATTCTTAAACGACGTTCACTTTCTCGAATAAATAATAATTGACAAAAGCGGTAAATAAAATTGCACTGTAGGTTAACATGTATTAAAATCAAAATTTAGCCAAATATAGCAGTTGAGCGACCGTGCTAGAACCACGGAACTCGGGAGTGCCTAACCCCTTCTCCCGGGTTAGCAGAATTCCTTACTCAGGTTTCTGGTTCGCGACTGTTAGACAGAGTCAAACCCTTTCCTCGATTCGGGATTCAAAACCGGTGACTTGGGACACCATAAATCTCCCCAGTGGCGATTCTGAATCTCTAATAAAACGAATCCCGTTTCGATTGTCCTTTAAGTGAAAAAACTCCTTTTTTATTATATCCCTTCCCTGGGGTGTAGTAAAGTATTCAGAAAAAATGAGGTGTGACAACCACTTCCCACTTCCCTTCATCGATCAGATGCTAGATAAATTGGCAGGTAGGTCACACTTCTATTTTCTGGATGGGTACTCAGGGTACAATCAAATCTCCATTAAACCAGAGGACAAAGAGAAGACCTTCTTCACTTGCCCATATGGCATTTATGCTTTTCGGAGAATGCCCTTTGGCCTATGCAATGAACCCGCTATATTCCAAAGGTGCATGATAGCCATATTCACTAACATGGTAGAAGATATAATGGAGGTATTCATGGATGATTTCGCAGTGGTGGGAACTCATTTGATGAGTGCCTTAGCAATCTGACTCGTGTACTGAATCGGTGTATTAAGACTAACATGGTTCTTAATTTGGAGAAGTGCCATTTCATGCTACAAAAGGGTATTATCTTGGGGCACTGGGTGTCAAGTAAAGGAATTGAGGTGGATCACGCTAAAGTTGACGTGATAGCAAAGCTGCCACCTCCAACTTCAGTCAAAGCAATTAGGAGCTTCCTCGGGCATGCCGGTTTTTACCGGAGATTCATAAGAGACTTTTCAAAAATTGCCAACCCTCTCTGTAAGTTGTTAGAGAAAGATCACCCCTTCTTGTTTTCTGAT
>MU708396.1:27916-70284 GCA_026770625.1 Nicotiana glauca
CGACCCCGGTGGGACCGCGGTAAGTCATAAAATCGCATCACCTAGGTAAGTAATTCGGAATTTTTTTTTTTGTTTTACTTTATTTTCAAAACCCCCCTCCTTTATTTCCCCAAACTCCCGACCCCTCTCCCCTAATTCTCCATCTCTATCTCTCTAAACCCTAACTCCCTAAATCCCTCTCTTCTCCTTCTTCTTCTTCACTCATACTACTCCCCCAGCTCCATTCCTCCCGCCCCTTCTTCAATTAAAGTATACAACTCACTTCCCTCTATCTTTTCTTTTTGTATTGTGTATAGTTATATGCTAGCCTAGTGTTTGTAATTGTGTAGTAATCTTTAGTAGATTTTTGTTAGTTTTCCTCTTGTTTTCTTTTGAAATTTGTTTTTAGACTTATTGGTGAAGGGTCTGTATGTATAATATGTTGGAAAAGTGTATGTTTGTAGGTGTTGAAGGAAGTGTTATTGGGTGTGATGGTGTAGTAGAATATTTTATTTGGGGGAAGCTTAGATATATCCATATGGGTTATCTATATGAAGAAATTGTCTTGCCCACAAGGTATTTGGGAAATTGCCTCAATGGAGTTATAAGAGCTAATGTGACATGGTTGTGGTGAAGTCTGACTGTTGAGGACCCATAGTCACATATTTCACACACTCAATGATAGGCATTTCTCTGTTTGACAGGTATAATGAATCCCTCAAGGAAGAGACGCAACAACGGGTCCTCCGCTAGTGGACTGGGAAGCTCCTCGAGAGCTAGGGGTCAAGCCAGTGTGCCACAGTTTGACAGCACCAGGTTTGTCTCCAAACCGGCGAAGGACAGGTACAATGCAAAGGCAGCTAAGAAATTATTGCATTGAGGTATATATTGATCGAGCAGCCTTATAGGTGGAATGCCCGAATATCTTCAATGAGTTGAGGGGGTTTCAGCTGGACACCTTCTTTGAGGAACCGGAGGAGGACAATATTCAGATGGTGAGGGAATTCAATGCTAACTGCCCGGAACATGAGAATGGGGTTGTTACTGTGCACAATCCCCGGGTAAATTCATCCATCAAGGACATCCGCAGGGTGTACCGGCTGCCAGTGTTCGGGGGGAATCTGATGATTATCTCCTATTTAGCTGAACAAGTGCCTTGTGGGCAACGTTTCTTGAGACTATCTGTGTGTCAGACAGAGAATACATATGGATAAAGCACGAATCACACTTAACTCCCACTCTCTCAATTGAGAGGCTAAGTGTTGGCTCACCATTATCAACAGTCGGCTTTTTCCCTATAACAATACGACTGATGTCAATCTACCACGAGTGGCTGCGATCTATTGTTTCATGGTCCACAAGAATTTTGATGTGGCACAGCTCCTCCATGACGAGATGTTCATTAGAACACCTGAGTTACTCAAAGGCTTCTACTTCCTTTCTTTAGTCACCAAGTTGTGTCGTCTTGCTAGAGTCCCTGAGAACCTTAAAGTTGACGGGAAATTATCACAGAAAGCCCCGTTCCTAGCAAGAATAATCAGAATTGGGATAGAGCTGGTGGTGCATGTTGATGAATCGGGTGATGAAGCTGAAGATGACGATCTTGCGGTAGCTGAGGTCCCACCACCTACGAGAGTTGATGAGGCAGGCCCATTAAAACCCCACCGAAGCAACCGCCTGACAGCACTGGAGCAGGAGATGGCTGGGTTGCATACCTCAGTCACTGATTTGGGTGCCCACATAGATGCGGTAGCTGACCGTCAAGTGAAGTCGGAGAAGAAATTCTTAGGCTGGCTGAGAGCTCTAGGTTGTTCTTGCAATGTGAACCCAGACATCGTCTCCAATCAGGAGTGATATTTCAGGGAAGTTTCTTTACCTCACTGTTCTTTAATTTTTTATGCCATGAGAACATGTCTACATTTTAAGTGTGGGGTGGGGGATACTTCAATGTATATATGTATATGTAGAAATTTGACTGGTTAATTTTTCTTTATTTCTCTTTGATTGTATTTGGTGTTTTAAGTAATAGTTTCATTAGGTAAGTTAAAGTAGGTAAGTGACTTGTCCCGACGACGGATCTCTTTCGGCGGGGTTCTTGAGGGACTAAGTCGAGAAAAAAAAGGGAATATAGAGACTCTTCCTGATAACTGAACCTTTAGACAATTTTCTCAAAGGAAGTTAGTCTAGGAAAAATACCAAAAAGATTTTTTTTATTTTTTTTAGGTAGTGTAGTCACTCCCCCTTAGTTTTTCTTTGGGCCACGGTTCTTTTCCAAGGGTTTAGCTTGAACCGGGTGTAGGTAGTTTTTGTTTATTTTGTTTTTCCTTAGTTTTAGTTAGCATCGATGGGCTAAGAGCTGAAATAGAAACAGAATCCCTTGGCGTTAGTACATCTGAACACAATCGATACTAGAGTGTAACACCTAGTCTCAATGGTTGACTCTTGCTAAAAGTGCCTTAAAGTTGTATGTTTGTAGCTGACTTGAACACTCAAAAGAGAATGTCTTGATAAATCAATCTGTAGTCAATCATATGTCAGGTGTGTGTGAACTATAATGTATTCCATGCTTTACATTTGATGCCTAGAACTTGCCATGTGTGTTTGCAAAATAAAATAGTAGTTGCATTCAGTCTTAGAAGTGATATAGGCGTTTCTTTGTTTAGCCAGATATATATAACATAAACCCACCTGAATGTAATACATCTTAGTTAACCCCGTTGAGCCTATAAGCATGTTTCTTAGGCAACCACATTGCAAACCTTACCCAATTTTTTGAATGGACATCTGTTTGAACCCCTTTTACCTCCCATAAGCACTTGAATAATATTGAAATTATGAAAAAGCAAAAGTGTGAGGTGGTGGTTTGGTTTTTGAGTGGAGCCAATGACATAGAGGAAAGGTGCAGTTTTGAAGAATAGAAGAAGAAGCACCACGAAAAAAAAAGTTGTTTGTAAACAAATATAGTAGTTGATAAGTGGTAGCTTGATACAAATGCACCTAAAGGAATGGGATATTATGAATAAATTGTAGGGAATGTCTGGTTGACATAAGAATGATATGGAATGTTAATGTATTTTGTATTAAAAGTGCTTAGGGAGGCTAGTCACTATATCCACATATATCCTACCCATCCCTTAGCCTACATTACAACCNGAAAGATCACCCCTTCTTGTTTTCTGATGATTGCAGGGTAGCATTCGAGGAACTGAAAAAGTGGTTGGTCACAGCACCCATCATTATTGCCCCTGACTGGGAGCAACCATTTGAACTCATATGTGATGCTAGTGACTACGCAGTGGGGGCAGTGCTGGGACATCGGAAAGACAAATTAATGCATCCAATCTACTATGCAAATAGAATGCTGAGTGGAGCCCAGCTGAGCTACAATGTGACAGAGAAGGAGATGTTTGATGTGGTGTTTGCTTTCGACAAGTTCAGATCATACCTGATTGGATCTAAGATAATTGTATACACTGATCATGCAACTCTCATGTACTTGATTGAGAAGAAGGAATCTAAACCACACCTAATTCGTTGGGAGCTCTTACTCCAAGAGTTCGACCCCGAAATTCGTGACTGTAAGGGCACAAAAAATCAAGTCGTTGATCATCTATCATGACGTGAGGGAGCTGAAAATTCAAATGAGGTTGAGGATATTCTGGAAACCTTTCCAGATGAGCAACTTCTCGCTGCCAGTCTTGAGGAAGTGCCATGGTATGCAGACTTTGCAAACTACCTGGCGTGTGGCATAGTTCCTTATGATCTTTCCTCGGTACAAAAGAAAAAGTTTTATCGTGATTGTCGCATGTATTATTGTAACGAACCGTAAATGCGCTTATCTGCGTTGTGCCACAACATTAAATCACGCGTTGCGTGGGAGGCAACCCACGAATGTTGTTGTTAGTGTTTTATTATGTAACTCTCTAAAAAAATTGGGCAAACCACCGCGACCGCGGTGGAACCGCGACAGAACCGCAGTGAGAGGCAAGAATTCTGCCTCAGAACTGGGCAATGCACCACGACCGCGGTGAATGCTTAGTACACTCTCTTCGAAATTCAACCCACCTCGACCCCGGTGGGACCGCGGTAAGTCATAAAATCGCATCACCTAGGTAAGTAATTCGGAATTTTTTTTTTTGTTTTACTTTATTTTCAAAACCCCCCTCCTTTATTTCCCCAAACTCCCGACCCCTCTCCCCTAATTCTCCATCTCTATCTCTCTAAACCCTAACTCCCTAAATCCCTCTCTTCTCCTTCTTCTTCTTCACTCATACTACTCCCCCAGCTCCATTCCTCCCGCCCCTTCTTCAATTAAAGTATACAACTCACTTCCCTCTATCTTTTCTTTTTGTATTGTGTATAGTTATATGCTAGCCTAGTGTTTGTAATTGTGTAGTAATCTTTAGTAGATTTTTGTTAGTTTTCCTCTTGTTTTCTTTTGAAATTTGTTTTTAGACTTATTGGTGAAGGGTCTGTATGTATAATATGTTGGAAAAGTGTATGTTTGTAGGTGTTGAAGGAAGTGTTATTGGGTGTGATGGTGTAGTAGAATATTTTATTTGGGGGAAGCTTAGATATATCCATATGGGTTATCTATATGAAGAAATTGTCTTGCCCACAAGGTATTTGGGAAATTGCCTCAATGGAGTTATAAGAGCTAATGTGACATGGTTGTGGTGAAGTCTGACTGTTGAGGACCCATAGTCACATATTTCACACACTCAATGATAGGCATTTCTCTGTTTGACAGGTATAATGAATCCCTCAAGGAAGAGACGCAACAACGGGTCCTCCGCTAGTGGACTGGGAAGCTCCTCGAGAGCTAGGGGTCAAGCCAGTGTGCCACAGTTTGACAGCACCAGGTTTGTCTCCAAACCGGCGAAGGACAGGTACAATGCAAAGGCAGCTAAGAAATTATTGCATTGAGGTATATATTGATCGAGCAGCCTTATAGGTGGAATGCCCGAATATCTTCAATGAGTTGAGGGGGTTTCAGCTGGACACCTTCTTTGAGGAACCGGAGGAGGACAATATTCAGATGGTGAGGGAATTCAATGCTAACTGCCCGGAACATGAGAATGGGGTTGTTACTGTGCACAATCCCCGGGTAAATTCATCCATCAAGGACATCCGCAGGGTGTACCGGCTGCCAGTGTTCGGGGGGAATCTGATGATTATCTCCTATTTAGCTGAACAAGTGCCTTGTGGGCAACGTTTCTTGAGACTATCTGTGTGTCAGACAGAGAATACATATGGATAAAGCACGAATCACACTTAACTCCCACTCTCTCAATTGAGAGGCTAAGTGTTGGCTCACCATTATCAACAGTCGGCTTTTTCCCTATAACAATACGACTGATGTCAATCTACCACGAGTGGCTGCGATCTATTGTTTCATGGTCCACAAGAATTTTGATGTGGCACAGCTCCTCCATGACGAGATGTTCATTAGAACACCTGAGTTACTCAAAGGCTTCTACTTCCTTTCTTTAGTCACCAAGTTGTGTCGTCTTGCTAGAGTCCCTGAGAACCTTAAAGTTGACGGGAAATTATCACAGAAAGCCCCGTTCCTAGCAAGAATAATCAGAATTGGGATAGAGCTGGTGGTGCATGTTGATGAATCGGGTGATGAAGCTGAAGATGACGATCTTGCGGTAGCTGAGGTCCCACCACCTACGAGAGTTGATGAGGCAGGCCCATTAAAACCCCACCGAAGCAACCGCCTGACAGCACTGGAGCAGGAGATGGCTGGGTTGCATACCTCAGTCACTGATTTGGGTGCCCACATAGATGCGGTAGCTGACCGTCAAGTGAAGTCGGAGAAGAAATTCTTAGGCTGGCTGAGAGCTCTAGGTTGTTCTTGCAATGTGAACCCAGACATCGTCTCCAATCAGGAGTGATATTTCAGGGAAGTTTCTTTACCTCACTGTTCTTTAATTTTTTATGCCATGAGAACATGTCTACATTTTAAGTGTGGGGTGGGGGATACTTCAATGTATATATGTATATGTAGAAATTTGACTGGTTAATTTTTCTTTATTTCTCTTTGATTGTATTTGGTGTTTTAAGTAATAGTTTCATTAGGTAAGTTAAAGTAGGTAAGTGACTTGTCCCGACGACGGATCTCTTTCGGCGGGGTTCTTGAGGGACTAAGTCGAGAAAAAAAAGGGAATATAGAGACTCTTCCTGATAACTGAACCTTTAGACAATTTTCTCAAAGGAAGTTAGTCTAGGAAAAATACCAAAAAGATTTTTTTTATTTTTTTTAGGTAGTGTAGTCACTCCCCCTTAGTTTTTCTTTGGGCCACGGTTCTTTTCCAAGGGTTTAGCTTGAACCGGGTGTAGGTAGTTTTTGTTTATTTTGTTTTTCCTTAGTTTTAGTTAGCATCGATGGGCTAAGAGCTGAAATAGAAACAGAATCCCTTGGCGTTAGTACATCTGAACACAATCGATACTAGAGTGTAACACCTAGTCTCAATGGTTGACTCTTGCTAAAAGTGCCTTAAAGTTGTATGTTTGTAGCTGACTTGAACACTCAAAAGAGAATGTCTTGATAAATCAATCTGTAGTCAATCATATGTCAGGTGTGTGTGAACTATAATGTATTCCATGCTTTACATTTGATGCCTAGAACTTGCCATGTGTGTTTGCAAAATAAAATAGTAGTTGCATTCAGTCTTAGAAGTGATATAGGCGTTTCTTTGTTTAGCCAGATATATATAACATAAACCCACCTGAATGTAATACATCTTAGTTAACCCCGTTGAGCCTATAAGCATGTTTCTTAGGCAACCACATTGCAAACCTTACCCAATTTTTTGAATGGACATCTGTTTGAACCCCTTTTACCTCCCATAAGCACTTGAATAATATTGAAATTATGAAAAAGCAAAAGTGTGAGGTGGTGGTTTGGTTTTTGAGTGGAGCCAATGACATAGAGGAAAGGTGCAGTTTTGAAGAATAGAAGAAGAAGCACCACGAAAAAAAAAGTTGTTTGTAAACAAATATAGTAGTTGATAAGTGGTAGCTTGATACAAATGCACCTAAAGGAATGGGATATTATGAATAAATTGTAGGGAATGTCTGGTTGACATAAGAATGATATGGAATGTTAATGTATTTTGTATTAAAAGTGCTTAGGGAGGCTAGTCACTATATCCACATATATCCTACCCATCCCTTAGCCTACATTACAACCAAGTAAAGTCCTGATTGATCTTATACTGGATAGGCTCGATTAGTAGGGTATTACACTACGGGCAAACCTATGGTGCATCTTTGTGGGATGTGAATGTTCTATTGGAGAGTGGGCGAATTTTGTCCATCTGAGTTCAACTACTCTCTTGTGTGATGTGAGGGCATGTGATTCACAAAGGAAAGGTAAGTCTTGACTCTTATATAGAGTAGTTTGAGTAAGTGTGAATATTGTATGGTACGAGCGATTCGACTTTTGAGGCAAAGGTTGTTCACTACTAGGTGCAACTTTGGGAAATTGATCAAGGTGTGATTCGTTAAGGGAAAAGCTTAGGGAAGGAACTTGGATAGAGTGTGGTGGATTGCTAGAGGACTAGCAATGATTTAAGTGTGGGGTGTTGATATTAGGCTATATAGATGATATTTACACCTTAATATTTCCATGCTTTATTGTTGCTTTATAGGCAAATTGACAACAAAATGCTCTAAATGGTGTCTTTTGCTTCGCAGGGAATAATCTAAGTGAGGAAGCACTACGGAGTATTTTGGAGTCAATAATGTGAAGAAAATGCCCAATCAAGAAGTACCCAAGCATAAAGAAACAAAAAATAGACTGAGTTAAATCCACCGCGACCGCGGTGGAACCGCGGCATATCAAGTAATCGAGGCAGAATGTTCAACGTTCACCGCGGTCTTGCCGCAACCACGGTGAACAGTTCAAGCGCCAGAAAATTGGGGACCAAAGTGTAAATCGAGAAAAACCTGTTCCAAACCCTTAGAAATTTTAGAAGCTCGCCCAAGACATGTTTAAGCTTGTTTTCAGACTACTTTGGAGGCAAAAACAAGTGTGAGAAGAGTAACAAAACATTAGAGTTCTTCTATCTTCTTTTTATTATTTCAATTATCCATTATGAATAATTTAGTAGTTTTATCTTGTTTTGTCATGAGTAGCTAATTTCCTAGTCTAGAGTTTTGATGGAACCTATTGAAGGATGAACTTCTTGTTATGTTAATATAGTATACCCAGTTTAATCTCTATTTGTTCAACTATGTGCTTGTTGTAGTTAATTGACAGGATCCTTAATTAGCTGTGCCTATTTAGTATGTATAACTTGGGAGAGAGTGCATATTTAGGTAATTATTGAACAACACCACTCCCAAAGTATATGAGGGATCAATAACTGAGGGTTTAAAGGTAAGATTAGGGATAACAAAGCCTTGGGTGCAATCTAAAGTAAGTTGTAATAAATAAAGCCAGCTAGCGTAACTCGGGAGAGTGCGTCTAGTATATTATCGTGATTACTTGGGAGAGATTTAGGGTAATAAGAGTGCTCATGATTGATAGAGACGAGTTGGTAAATTTATGTAAAACATAACCGGAAGGGATTCCATCAATAGGGGAAATCATAACCTTAGATCCTTCTCTTAATTGTTTACAACGTAATCATAGTTAATCTTGCTTACTTAATTGCAGTCCGTCATAGTTAGTAAATATATTCTCAACTATTATTCAAACGTTTAGGAAGTTGATTCCGTAGAATTTAGTAAGTCTAACAAGAGTAATTGATAGGTTAATTCCTTGTGGGTTCGACTCTGGGCTAAATACTCAGATTATATTTGCAACATCCGCGTGTCCTTTTTATAAGGCATAGTTGGGCGTGATCAATACACAATGCCCCAACATCATGGCGCACAGCCATATCAAACTCAACATCATGGTGCACAACCGTATCAAACTCAACATCATGGTGCACAGCCGTATCAAACTCAATATCATGGCTCACAGCCGAATCAAACTATCAAACTCAACATCATGGCGCACAGCCGTATCAAACTATCAAACAACTTATAAAATAATTTTTTTTAAAGGTATTTTTCAAAAAATAATATATGTGCGGCTAGTCTAAGACCACCGATTCTGCCATGTGTACACTTGTCCCAACACATGGACCAGGCAGAGAAAATACACCTTCAAAGCGGGTTTTAGAAACGCAAGTATCAAAAATTAAAGTCTCACTTACATGATAACAACTAGTCCCGCAATTTTGGTGACGTCCAAAACACCAACCAGACGGCCTCCAATGACCGCAATCTATGCAAAATATTGATTAGCATTATCAATCATTCTAGTCGGAGTCATTTTATTATTATTATTAATAATAATTTTTTTTATTTTGTTTGAAAGTAGGTATATCATAGACAACTAAAACTCCCCATCATTATGGTTAAATCCCGATCTAACTATATTTCCGAGTTATTTATAAGTCATAGAGTCGAAATGTATAATCAACTTCTAATCTTAGTGCTGACAGATCAAATATCATATTTCATAAATTTCAAGATTAAGGTTAAATGTCTGTCTTTTACACCTCAAACACATATTTTAAGGTCAAAACATATTGTAATATCACCATCCAAACTTAATTGGTGAATCTTATATCCAACATTTTTGTAATCTTGTGCCAAAATAATATTCCTAGCAAGTATACAATTTAAAAAAAATAATAGTACATAACGCCCAGAACAGTGGCATTCCAAGAGAACTAATATGTTACCTATATTTTCAATTGCTATAATGTTAATCTCATGCTTGCATAATAATTCTTCTATCCTAAATCATAGCCATTATAATTACATTCAATCATAGTATCATCATTAAACTAATTACTTCAACACAAATTAATGTGCAACTGAAGGACAGAAGTAGATTAACATATTCACATAAACCATGGACATGTTACACGTATTTTGGTACTTAATAAACCATGGATAATATTTTATTAAGTTGCTTGTTTTATTCATGTACTGTCTGATACAATGGCTTCAATTTTGGACAACTAGATGCATTCCGCCATGCTCTAATCACCTGATGAACCTGCACCAATATTGGCACATTGATCCCAACTGCATTTAAAAATGTCCTCCACACCTTAGTTGTTGTAGTTCCTGTCAAGAAAAGATGATCAAAGGATTTGTCCTATGGAGATTGACATCACCAACATTGGACATATATACTTATCCTTGCCTTCTCCACATGTTATCAGTAGCTAGTTTGAACCTTCTTAGCTTCCAAAGGAAGAATGAAATTATGAATGGCAAACCCTTAATCCACATGTTCTTGAACTCTAGATGATATAAAACCCCTAATCCTATCCAATTTCCATGCCAAACATTAGTGGTAACAGTCTTCATCTACCACCAAATCTCATGTTCCACTTCTTGTTTAGCATTAACCATTTGTCTCCAAATATGTGAACCATCCTTAAACTGAAGAAATGTAGGCAACTCCTTCTTGCAGTATTTGTTCCACATAAAATTTGGCCACAAAGACTTTGTGGTCCTAAATCTCCACCATAACTTTGCAAATAATGCTTTGAGACATCAAATTAAGATCTGAAACCTAGCCTTCTTTCATCTTTTGGGAGACATAACTTCTTCCATGAAGCCCAATGTCTGCTTCTCCCTTCCTCCTTTGTACTCCAAAAGAACCTTGCAAAAAGCTTATACAAACGGTCTGTAATTTTTTTAGGTGGATCAAGTACTAATAACATATGGATTGGCATACTTTATATAACACTACTGATCAATGTTGCCTTGCTACCATAAGATAGTAACTTCCCTTTCCATGAGTGTAGCTTGGCCTTCATTTTCTTAATAAGGTCATCATAATAATCATTCCTTCTTCTGGTATAGATTATAGGACACCTAAGGTATGTAATAGGAAACGTACCCTTGGAAAAGTGTCACGACCACAAATCACCCGGGTCGTGATGGCACTATCGCAGAACTAGACCGATCGATTCAACATTTAACACTTAAAGGTATTCTTCTTAATTCATTAACTAATCATCTATGATCACAATCTTTCATTTTGATGTATCAATATAAGCAGAAACAAGTAAACAAAAACATCAACACTATCCGATCCCGGTGTCACTAGCCATGAGCCACTACACTACAGTTTGATACTGCCTACTCAATAAAAAATAAGATTGAAATGTGTAATACAGAAGATAGGAAGGATAAAGTCAGGGTTACGGATGCCATGCAGCTACATCACAATCTCTGAAATGCTCTGAAGGCAAGAGACTGCTCTCACTCGAATGCTCTAGCACATGGATCTACACACAAGGTGCAGGGAGTAATGTGAGCACGCCAACTCAGTAAGTAACAATTATAAATAAAGGATGAGTGCACTGACGAGCATTAAAAACGTAAGTATATTATAACAAAAAAATCTCAGAGAAAATAGTCAGATCAAATCAGTAGATACATTCTGAACAACTAGTTAAAATTCCAGTTTCAATGAAAAGTTGTTAAAATATTTATTCAAAATTTTCAATAGAGGCTCAGTATAAAGAAGAGCGAAAACCAGTATTTTCATAATACAAGGACCTCGAGTGAAGTATCACTCATATATATTGTCACGACCCGGATTTCCCACCCTCGGGAGTCATGATAGCGCCTACTAGTGAAATCTAGGCAAGCCAATCATCCCAATTAATTTACCCTTTTCATTTTTTTAATCCCTTAACGATTGTAGTTTAACATTTTATAAACATCGGAAATAATAAAGCGGAAGAATGAAATTTAACAATTAAACTAATAATAATACGAATTCATAAACATAAACCACCCAGAAGTGGTATCACAATCTCACGGACTATTTAGGAATACTATAAATAGGGTCGGAACAAAAAAAATACATGTCTATCTTTGAAATAGTAAAGAACAAAAGAAAACTAGATAGGGAGGGGATGCCAAGGCCTACGGATGCCTGCAGGACTAACTCGTGTCTCCTGATGGATTGAAGGCAGCAGCCCCCTAGCTAAGGTACGTATGCTCTAGTACCAGGATCTGCACAAAAGAGTGCAAAGTGTAATATCAGTACAACCAACCCCATATGTTGGTAAGTGTCGAGCCTAACATCGGCGAAGTAGTGACGAGGCTAAGACACAACAAACCAATAACCTGCAGCTAAACAATATCTAACACAATAACAATAATAAACTAATTCAGAAGTAACAGGGGAGGGGTAACATGCTATGGGGAAATACCAACATCAAGAATCACAGTAATAATGGAATAAGACGATTAAGATATTTGAACCGAAAACAGTAAGAAGTCATAAAAGACAGGCAATTAGTGCACAGCATCACCCTTCGTGCTTTTACTCTCGATCCTCACCAATGCAATCAGGTAGTGAAAATGTGCACGACCTCATCCTTCGTGCTTCATCTCTTTTCCTCACCATATAAATATTAGAAATGTGCACGGCATCACCCTTCGTGCTTTATCTCTCTTTCTCACCATGTGCATCAATATCAATAAAAATGTACACGACATCACCCTTCGTGTTTTATCACTCTTTCCTCATCAAATGCATAAATATGAATGTGCACGGCATCACCCTTCGTGCTTTATCTCTCTTTCCTCACCTAAACAATAACAATAATAACATCCCGGCAAGGGAATCAACAATAAGAATGACACATCCCGGCAAGGAAACCAACAATAAAAAATAAATACATCCCGATAAGGGAATCATCTATAACCAAACTTATACCAACAATTAACTTCACAAATGAAACATCAACTGGAGCCAATGCTCAACAATAAGCAAATAACACGAAGATAATCATAAGTCTTGCCCAACACAGAGAATCAATTGTAGTACTTAGTAAGGAACACAACAATTATAATTTAAGACTCACGGGTATGCTTGCCAATTGACGTATAGATACCCATCACCACACCTATACGTCGTACACTACAATAGCACATAGCAAATAAGTCACAATATATATTCCCACAAGCTAAGGTTAGGCCAAACACTTACCTTGATGCCACGAACACAATCAAGTCTAAACTACCGGTTTACCTCTTCATTCCACCACCAACTCACTTGTATCTAGCCACAATTTACTTAATAATATTAATAAATGCTAATTAAATAAATTCTAATGCATGAAAATAGGTTTTCTAATATTTCCCCAAAAAAGTCAAAAATTGACTCCGGGGCCGCTTAGTCCAAACCCGAAATTCAGACCAAACCCCGATTATTCATTCACCCACGAGCCCGGATATATAATTAGTTTTGGAATCCAACCTCAATTTAAGGTCTAACTCCGCAAATTTCAATATTCCTAAGTTCTACCCAAAATTCTCAATTCCACCATGAAAACCCTAGATTCTATGATGAAATTTTGTAAAAAGAAGCTAAGGAGTGAAAAAATGAGTTAAAAATCATTTACTTGTGTTTTGAGGAAGAAAGAGTGTTTTGAAAATCGCCGCTTATGATTTAGGGTTTTGAAAAATGAAAAAATGGCTGAAAAGTCCCATTTATATATATCCCTCTCAGATCCTCACCGTTGACAGCATAAAATTGATCGCGTCCGCGGAGCTTCACTGCGAACCGCGAAATATCGAGTGCGGCCGCGAAGACATGGCCTTGCCCACTTCTGACCGCAAAAATCCCACCGCGGTCGCGAAGATCCCACCATAGTCGTGAAGATACACCGCAGACCGTGAAGCTCACTTCAGAGAGCTACAAATTCTCTAAACCTGCAACAGTTATTTTCTAAGTCTAAATTCACTCCGTGGCCTATCCAAAACTCACCCTAAGCCCTCGAGGGTCCAAACTAATCATGCACACAAGTCTAAAAATATCATACGGACTTGCCCGTGCAATCAAATCATCAAAATAACCTCAATAACTTCAACCTCATTTTCATAAAAAAAAATCACTCAAGAACATTGAAATTACTATTTTCTCAACTATAGGTCCATTTTATACCAAATCAATTCTGATATTTACCAAATTTCATAAATTCAACTTAATTAATATTTCAAATCTGTACCGGGCTCCGGAACCAAGATACGAGCCCGATACCATCAATAACACGCACAATTTCATTTCAAAAAGCCTTTATATTTTCCAGCAACAATTTTCTTTATAAATTCTCTTTCCTAGGGTTTGGGACCTCGAAATTCGAGTTCGGGCATGCGTCCAAGTCTCATATTTTACTACGGACCCTACGAGACCGTCAGATCATGGGTCCGGGTTCGTTTACCAAGAATGTGGACCAAGGTCAACTTTAATCAATTTTAAAGGTCAATTTCTTTATTTTACTTAGATTTCACATAAGAGATTTTCGGAAATGTGCCCGAACTGAGACAAGAAGAGATTTTTAAGGCCTCAAAATAAGTGATGACCTATCATATTCTCTACCTCTAAAACAATTGTTCATCCTTGAATGAACATAAGAAATTACCTGAATTGGAGAAAAGATGGGGATATCGGCTCCGCATATTGGACTCGAACTCCTAGGTTGCTGCCTCGGCAGGCTGTCCTCTCTACTGAACACGAACAGAAGGGAAGCTTTTTAATCTCAAATGACGAACCTACCAGTCTAGAATAGCTACCGACTCCTCGTCATAGGACAAGTCTTTGTCTAACTGGACAGTGCTGAAGTGTAACACGTGGGATGGATCACCGTGATACTTCCGAAGCATGGACACATGAAACACCGGGTGCACAGCTAATAAACTCGGCAGCAATGTAAGTCTGTAAGCCACTTCTCCTACTCTATCAAGAATCTCAAAAGGACCAATGAACCCAGGGCTTAACTTGCCCTTCTTCCCAAATCTCATCACGCCTTTCATGGGTGACACCAGGAGCAACACTCGCTCTCGGACCATGAATGCCACATCATGAACCTTGCAGTTGACATGACTCTTCCTCCTGGACTGAGCGGTACGAAGCCTATCCTGAATGATCTTCACCTTGTCCAAGACATCCTGTACTAGATCCGTACCCAACAACCGAGCCTCTCCTGGCTCAAACCATCCAACCGGTGATCGACACCGCCTACCATATAAAGCCTCATAGGGAACCATTTGGATGCTCGACTGGTAATTGTTATTGCAGGCGAACTTCGCAAAAGGCAAGAACTGATTCCATGAAACTCCAAAGTCAATAACACATGCTCGGAGCATATCCTCCAAAATTTGAATGGTACGCTCGGACTGCCCATCTGTCTGAGGATGAAATGTTATGCTCAACTCGACCCACGTACCCAACTCACGTTGTACTGCCCTACAGAAATGTGATCTAAACTGCATACCTTGATCAGAAATGATAGACACGGGCACACCATAAAGATAACTAATCTCCCGGATATAGATCTCAGCTAACCTCTCGGGGGAATAGGAGACTGCCACAGGAATGAAATACGCTGACTTGGTCAGCCTATAAACAATAACCCATATGGCATCGAACTTCCTCTGAGTCTGTGAGATTCCAACAACAAAGTCCATAGTGATCTGCTTCCACTTCTACTCAGAAATCTCAATCTTTTTAAACAAACCACCAGGTCTCTGATGCTCGTACTTTACCGGCTGACAATTCAAACACCGAGCTACATAGGAAACAATGTCCTTCTTTGTGACAATCCAAAGGGTCATCACCTATTTTCTTACCCATTCTATGCTTTTGAGGCCTTGAAAACCTCATTTATAATTGCCTCAATTTGCATGTGCAGTCCGGGCGCATAGCCGAAAAGCTTAAATGTTAAATTTGTGTAAAATGCTAAGTTTTGATATTAAAATGAATAAATTTGACTTCGGTCAATATTTTGGGTAGACGAACCCGGACCCATGATTTGACGGTCCTGGAGGCTCCGTAGGAAAATATAGAACTTGGGTGTATGCCCGAAATCGAATTCCGAGGTCCCAAGCCCGAGAAATAAATTTTTTAGTAAAATTATTTTCTGAAAATATTTAAGGAAATTGGAAATGAAATCTGATTAGAAAGTGATCGTATCGGACCCGTATTTTGGTTCCGACACTCGGTACAAGTCTTACATATTGTTTAAGCACTTTCTGTAAAGTTTGTTTGAAAACGGACATCGTTTGACTTTTTCGGACTTAAAATGGAAAATGTGATGTTTTATGAAATTTGGAAGAAATTATGGATTTTGAGGCTTACTTCGATGTATATGATGTTATTTTGGAGATTTGATCGCACGGTTTAGTTCGTAGGATATTGTTGAGTTAGTGCAAGTGTTTGGTTAGGAGCCTCGAGGGCTCGGGAGTATTTTGGAGGTGTTCAGGGTGGTTTCAAACTTAGGAAAATTGCAGGTTTTGGCTTCACCAGTTGCAGGTCCATTTCTTCTTCGCGTTCGCGAAGCTTCTTCCGCGTTCGCGAAGCTTCAGATTTACCCTTCATCGCATTCGCACCCCTGCACTCGCGTTTGCGTAGAGTTGTTTGACCCTTGGGGGACTTATCCTTCTTTCCTCTCCGCGTTCGCATTCGTACCCTCGCTATCGCGTAACTTAAAGGAACTTCTTCATCGCGTTCGCGTGAAGTCCCACGCGTTCGCATAGGCCAAATTTCTGGAACCCAGCATTTCCTTCTCCGCATTCGCAATACTCGTCTCGCGATTGCTATGGCTTGTCAGTGCTACCCTTCGCGAGCGCAACCAGCCTGTCACGAACACGAAGGGCAATTTTGCCCAGTTATATTTTAATTCCAAAACAGAACAATGACGAGATTTTTCACAAGTTTTCACGAGCTCCTTCTTCTCTAAGGTCCTTAGGCGTCCATTGAAGTTTTCTTTCACCAAGTCTTGGTAGTAATCCTTAACTCATTTCCTTCATTTTTCATAAACATCTAATGAATTCCTAAGCCTAAAACATGTAATTAAAGGTAAAAATTAGAGAAATGGGTAGGGTTAGGGCTTTTTGATTTTTTTCTTGATTTAGACCTCGTTTTGGGGTTAAATTTGAAAACAAATTATATATTTAGGCTTGTGGGTGAATGGGGGATTTGATTTTGGTCTGAACCTCGTGTTTTGACCAAGCGGGCCCGGGGTCGATTTTTGGGATTTTGGGAAGGAAGCTTGGAAATCTATAATTAGGCATTGGGTTTGATTTGTTTAGCATGTATTGATGTTATGACATCATTATTGTATAGATTTGATTGATTTGGAGCCGAATTCGAGAGGAAAAGCGGTTGTTATGGATTGATTTGGCCATAGAAGTTTGAGGTAAGTGTTCGGTCTAACCTTAGCTTGAGGGATAAGGAGTTGAGTTTTATTTGGTATTTGTTTTGTGTCGAGTACGACATAGAGGCATGGTGACGAGTATATATATGTTGGTGTCAAGCATGACCGTGGGTCTTAAATTGATAATTCTCGTATTCATAATGGATTCTATGAAATCTTGATTGATGATTCTCGATACTGAGCAAGTATTTAGTTTATTTCCATGGACTTTAGTTATGACCGAGTATTGGTATTAATTATGTCAAGTAGAAGTTGAATAATATTGGTTATAGTTGACTCTCCCTTGCCGGGACATTTGATTGATATTTTGTTTCCTTGTGGGGAAGTTATTATATTGTTGTTCCCTTGCCGGGAAGTTATTATATTGTTGTTCCCTAGCCGGGATTGTCTTATTATGTTGTGTTGGATTGAAATGGGAGTGGGTGGTACGCCTACTGCAAGTAATTGATGAAATGGGAGCGGGTGGTACGCCTACCACAAGATATTATAAAATGGGAGCGGGTGGTACGGCTACCACAAGATATTATGAAATGGGAGCGGGTGGTATGCCTACCACAAGATATTATGAAATGGTAACGGGTGGTACGCCTACCATAAGATATTATGAAATGGGAGCGGGTGGTACACTTACCACAAGATATTATGAAATGAGAGCGGGTGGTACGCCTACCACAAGTTATGAGAAATGGGATCGGGTTGCACGCCTGCAACAAGATGAGTTGAATATGAAAGTTGTCTTTATTTATTATTTCCATGTTCGAAGCTAAACTGTAGATTTCTCCTCTATTATTCCTGATATTCAATTTATATCTCTTACCCCTGAAGCATGTTCCCTTATTTCTGTTGTCTCTTCGTTGTGTTTGTATATATATCTGCACAGGTTTATCTGGAGTCTGGTCCTAGCCTCGTCACTACCTCACCGGGGATAGGCCAGACACTTACCAGCACATGGGGTCGGTTGTGCTGATACTATACTCTATGCTCTTTTGCACAGATCCAGGTGTTGGACAGCAACTACAGTAGCGAGAGAGTTAGCCTTCAGTCCAACGAGACACCGAGGTAGCTTAGCAGCCGTCCGCAGGCCCGACGTCCCTTTTATATTTTATTTCAGTCTGTTATCTCATGTATTTCGAGACAAACAGATATATTTTCTTTCAAATGGTTGTATTTAGCACTCTTAGTAGTTCGTGAGTATGTGACACCAGTTCTTGGGTAGAGGTTATGTTGATTTTTCCACATTGTTGTTTAGATTCTTTAATTTAAGACTTCTGCTTATTTACTTTATTCCGTTGTTTTCATGATATTACTAATAATTGTTAAAAAAAGGTAAATTGGTTATTGACAAAGGTAGTTAAGGATTATCTTGCCTAGCTCTCATCAGTAGGCGCCATCACAACTCCCGAGGGTGGGAAATCCGGGTCGTTACATTCTTCATCCTTCTCCACCAATAATGCTGCAAATCCTGATACATCTTAGTGGCGCTCGTATGAATAGAATACCGGGAACTATGGGCCTCTTCTAGAATCAACTCATGAAGTTCATCCATATTAGGCACACAAATACGACCCTGCATCCTTAAAACTCCATCATCTCCAATGGTAACCTGTTTGGCACCTCCGTGCCGCACTGTGTCTCTAAGGACAAACAAATAAGGATCATCGTACTGCCGATCTTAGATAATCTCAAATAATGAAGAACGAGCGACTGTGCAAGCTAGCATATGGCTGGGCTCAGAAATATCCAACCTCACGAACTGATTGGCTAAAGCCTGAACATCCAAGGCAAGCGCTTTCTCCCTAACCGGAATATATGCAAGGCTGCCCATACTGGCTGACTTCCTGCTCAAAGCATCAGCCACTACATTGGCCTTTCCCGGATGATACAATATGGGAATATCATAGTCTTTCAACAGCTCCAACCACCTCCTCTGCCTCAAATTTAGCTCCTTCTTCTTGAACAAGTATTGCAAATTCTCTTGATCCGTGAACACCTCACATGACACGCCATATAAATAATGCCTCCAAATCTTCAACACGTGAACAATGACTGCTTACTCCAAATCATGAACTAGATAATTCTTCTCGTGGATCTTCAACTGTCGTGAAGCATATGCAATAACCTTGCCATTCTGCATCAACATAGCACTAAGCCCAATACACGATGCATCACAATATACCGTATGTGGACCTGAACCTGTGGGCAAAACTAACACTGGCGTCGTAGTCAAAGCTGTCTTGAGCTTCTGAAAGCCCGCCTCACACTTGTCTGACCACCTGAACTGGGCACCCTTCTAGGTCAACATGGTCATCGGGGCTGCAATAAATGAAATCCCCTCCATAAACTGATGGTAATAGCACGCCAAACCCAAGATGCTCCGGATATCTGTAGATGATGCAGGTCTAGGCCAGTCCTTGACTGCCTCTATCTTCTTCAGATCTACCTGAATACCTTCTACTGATACAACATGACCCAAGAATGCAACCGAACTCAACCAAAACTCACACTTTAAAAACTTAGCATAAACTGACTATCCCTTAGAGTCTGAAGAATGACTCGAAGATGCTGCTCGTGGCTGCGGGAATAAATCAAAATATCATCAATGAAGACAATCATAAAGGAATCCTAATAAGGCTCTAACACTCGGTTCATCAAATCCATGAAAGTTGATGGGGCATTTGTCATCCCGAATAACATCACTAAGAACTCATAATTCCTGTACCGAGTGCGAAAAGCTGTCTTAGGAACATTTGGATGCCCTAATCCTCAACTAATGGTAGCCTAATCTCAAATCAATCTTTGAAAATACCTCGGCACCCTAAAGCTGGTTAAACAAATCATCTATCCTTGGCAATGGATACTTGTTCTTGATGGTTACTTTGTTCAATTGTCGATATTCTATACATATCATCATTGACCCATCCTTCTTCTTAACAAACAACACTGGCGCACCCCAAGGCGAGACACTCAGTCTAATAAAGCCTTTATCCAGCAAGTCATGCAACTGTTCTTTCAATTCTTTCAATTCTGGCGGGGCCATACGATATGCCGGGATAGAAATGGGTTGAGTGCCCGGAGCCAAATCAATGCAAAAGTCAATGTCCCTGTTGGGTGGCATCCCCGGTAGGTCTGAAGGAAATACCTCTGGAAACACACAAACAACAGGCACATAATCCATAGAAGGAACCTCAGCACTAGAATCACGAACATATGCCAAATAGGCCAAATATCCCTTATCAACCAAACGCCGAGCCTTCATATATAAGATAACCCTACTGGTAGAATGACCATGAGTCCCTCTCTACTCCAAACGAGGCAACCCCAATAATGCTAAGGTCACGGTCATGGCGTGACAATCCAATATAGCATGATATGGAGATAAGAATGACGTCGAAATCCACCATGTCGAGAAGTAGGAGATCTACATGGGTCTCAAGACCCCAATAAAGATCACGCAAGCACGATAAACACAATTCACCACAATAGAATCACCCATCGGTGTAGACACATATACAGGAGCACTCAAAGAATCATGAGGCATAACCAGATAAGGGCAAAATAAGATAATACATAAGAATATGTGGACCCTAGATCAAATAGAACTGAGGCATCTCTACTGCACACTAAAACTGTACCTGTGATAACTCCATCGGCCTCAGCCTTAGGTCTGCCTGGCATAGCATAACATTGGGGCTGGGCCCCACCACTCTAAACTGCATCCCTAGGACGACATCCTACTAGCTGGCCTCTACCTCTAGTTTCCTGACATCTACCTCTAGCGGCTGGCCTCCACCTTTACCCCTACCTCTAGCTGGCTGAGCGGGCGGTGGAACACCCGATGCTGGAACTATAGCACGAGAACCCTGGTTCTAAGAACTTCTCGAGGCTCGAGGGCAAAACCTAGCAATGTGCCTCGTATCACCACAAGTATAGCAAGACTTGGGCTGCTGAGACTGCTGACCCTGAAACTGACCTTGACGGCCTGGATAACCACCCTGAAAACTCTGGAGCGGAGGTGCACTGATAGGAGCTGGTGGTGCACTGTAGGGCAACTAATCAGAATATTACATATGAGAACCACGACCACCTAGAGCACCGTGAGAAATTGAAGTGCTAACTGAAAGGGCCTAGGAGGATGGCCTCCACCAAAAGAATCCCTACCTCCAAATAAGGCACCATTGAATCTGCCAGAATGACGAGGCCTCTTATCCGACCCCTGACTGCTCCTGTAGACATGTGATTTTTGACCCTCCGCAAGGTTTTTTCATATTTTAGCACATAACTATTTAATTTAGGCCTAATATAGCTATTTCAACTCATTACCACTCTTTTACTTTATTTTATTACAAGAAAAATAAAAATTAAAAAAATATATTTTAGTTTATGTATTTTTCATTAAAAAATTTAATAATAATAATAATAATAATACAAAAAATAGTACCTTATTTTTATCTTTATATAATTTTGAAAACGCAAAAATAATTTCATGTTTATTTTAATTAGGATTAGCTTTGGCATTGCGTAGTATTTCTATCTTATTATAAAAGGCATTGTGTAGTATTTCAGATTATGAAAAAATACAAAAAAAAAATACATTGCATTTTTATTTAGGATTTAATTTTGCATTTTAGGATTAATCAACAAATTAGTTGTTTTATAAAAATGGGAAAAATCACAAAAATGAGTTATTTTTGCACTTTTAATTTTAATTTTTAAACTTTGGTAGTTTTTCATTTAACTTGGTTCTTAATTATTGATCGTAATTGTTATTAGGGTAATTATTAAGAAACTTCCATAATGGCAGGGATAACAATTCACTAAGGAATTAACTAAATAACACTAATTTATTGGGTGATTAAAAATGAAAAAGATTTTGTAGTGGTGAATACACTAAGCTAGGTGCTTATTTAAAGAAGGCTGAAATATACACTGGATACTCTCCATATACACTTGATATACACTAAAAAAGAGAAGAAAAATTTCGGACCCCCACCTTACCAAAAAAACCATAGCCATCTCCCTTAGTGGTCTCTTTATTGGAGTGAAAAAAAAAAGGGCAAAACACTTTGAGATGAGAGGATTTTGGGGGAAAGAGAGAGGGAGTGTGGGATAATTTTAAAAAGGGGGACCTCCCCATTCTGCAAAGGAGGAAGAAGAGAGGTTCAAAGGAGAGGGGTTCAAAAAAACAGAGAGAAAAAAAAAAGGGGTGGTTTCTTCTTAACGGAGACGGGCGTATACACTTTGTATATGCTGTAAATACACTCTATATATACAGACAGACCACTTCGTCTTCTTCACGAGCCTTCCCCCTCCCTTGATCTTCTTCTCCATTTTTTTCAATCAAGAGAGATTCTTCTTCTCTATTTTTCAAGCAGCAAAACTTAACGCCATCTTCCTCATCATATAACTCATCTCCACCCATTTATTTTGGTGAAGCTCAAATGGGGTATGTTCGGTTCCGTTCGAGTTTCCGGCGCCGCCGAAGTTTTCCGGTCAAGGTACTTGTTTGATTCGAGTTATTTTGCTGCTCTGTTTGGTTTCTGTTTGGGAGTCCATGTACATGTTAAACGCTTTCAAGGAAATTTGATTTTTCTATCCTAAGGTTCATTCTTAACCAACCTTTTAATTTAAGTAATTTTGTTCTAATTATATTTTAAATCTTGCTTTACTTGATCATTGTAGTATCTTGTTAACTATATTACGTTAGTTGAATTAGTATATATATTGGTGATATCTTGAGTTGAAAAAATTAGTGGTATGTCTTATCTATGCCAGCAGTTTGGTATAATGTTAATTAAAGAAATAATATTTGATGCTTAGCTTTTTTTTGGATTTAATTATTCTGTGAGGAGTGAGAATAGTCAATCTACGTGAAATTGGGGAAATCTTTGCTCAAGGAACTTGCTTAACTTTTGGGAATAGCTAAGTTGTGGCTCACATAGAGTGAAAACCTTTAATAGCCACATGGATATATTACTTTATCATTTGAAATTTGCTGAACCATTTTCTTCTTCATTGAAACAAGTTGTCTTTAACTATTAATTGATGTCACAAAGTTTTAATGGCTGAATTTTTGCTTCCCACTATCTCCTATGCTTTATTTATTTTTGGGTGTTATTTTCCGTTGAAGAATTTCTATTGGACAAAAATGGAGAAGGTGCAATTAATGTATACTAATATATTTTTAGTTCATATAGTTTGAGGTGCGTCATGCCGAACAAAAATGATAATTGCACTGCCCTCATTTTAATGAGTCTTGTATTGATCCTTAGAATTCGAGGCGCACCATTTAGTTGAAATTTTATGGTCCTCGCAAAGTTAACAACGCTTTAGTTGCTTTAGGTGCGTTCTTTAATAATTTTACCTTCCTAAACTCGGGTGTGCATTTCATATGACCCAAATCCAAATCCAAATCCCAAAACGTTGAATAAGATGTGTTCCGGATTGCGGGTGCATTTCATGTGACGTGATCCAAAGACATGTTTTAAATGACGTTCAACATTCTTTAAAAATTAATTAAAAGCGGTAAATAATTTAAAATTGCACATAGGTTCAAACTGTACTAAAATTAGATAATAAGCAATAATAACAGTTGAGGGACCGTGCTAGAACCACAGAACTCGGGAATGCCTAACACCTTCTCCCGGGTTAACATCATTCCTTACTCGGATTTCTGGTTTGCGTACTGTAATACAGAGTCAAACCTTTTCCTCGATTCGGGATTCAAACCTGTGACTTGGGACACCATAAATCTCCCAAGTGGCGACTCTGGTTTTTAATAAAAATGAATCCCATTTCGGTTGTCCTTTAATTGGAAAAACTCCCTTTATTATACCCCTTTCCGGGGATGTAGTAAGAAAAAGGAGGTGTGACAGCTCCCCTGAGATAAAACCATCTCAGCCCGCTTGGCCATATTAGCCGCATCCTGAAAAGAAATCTCCCTACCTATCTCCTTAGCCATCTGCAGTCTAATAGGTTGAGTGAGTCCCTCAATAAACCTACTCACCCTCTTTCTCTCGGTGGGGAGTATCAGAAGAGCATGACGAGCCAAAATCAATAAACCTCGTCTCGTACTGGGTGACAGTCATAGAACCCTACTAGATATGCTCGAACCACCTGCGGTACTCCTCTCTCTAAGTGACAGGAAGAAACTTCTCAAGAAATTGTTGCGAGAACTGGTTCCAAGTGAGAGCTGGTGATCCAACTGGTTGGCCAAACAATAATCTCTCCACCGTTTCTTGGCGGAACCTGACAGACGGAAAGTAGCAAATTTGACCCCATTGGTCTCCACTATCCCCATGTTCTGAAGAACCGCATGACAACTGTCTAAGTAACCTTAGGGATCCTTTGAAGATGTACCACCATAAGTAATAGTGGATAGCTTGGTGAACCTGTCCAACCTCCATAAAGCATCGGCAGACATAGCTGCTCCATCACCAGTCTGAGCAACTATACCCGGTTGAACTGCTCCAACTGGCTGAGCTGCTGGAGTCTGAAACTGGGGAGCCATCTGCTACGAAGTGCGGGGTAACGGGAGTCTGTGATCCTCCCCTAGATTAAGAGACGGCTAGTGCTACAGGAAGTAAGCTTGCTTGAGTGACACTCTCCATAAGGCCCACTAGATGGACCAGAGCATCCTGAAGTACTGGGTAGCAATGAACCCCTCTGGGACCTGGGCTGGTCTTGCTGGAACTGCCTGGGTGGAACCTCATCATCAAACTCAACCTGAGGCTCCGCCTCTGGTGCTGCTGCTCGAGCTCTGGGTTGAACCCTGACTCTGCCTCTAGCCCTACACGACCTCGACCTTTACCCCGCGTAGGAGCTGCTTTTAGGGGATCCGGCTGCTGGTCAGCTGATGAAGTGGTACGTGTTCTCACCATCTGCTAAAGAACATGGTAGAAGTTCAATTAGAATTGATAGATCAAGTCGCACGACAGGAAATAATAGATGTGAAGTTTTTCCTAACTCAGTAGCCTCTAGGGATAAATACAGACATCTCCGTACCGATCCCTCAGACTCTACTAAGCTTGTCCATGAATTGCAAGACCTAAGCAACCTAGAGCTCTGATACCAACTTGTCACGACCCCGATTTCCCACCTTCGGGAGTCGTGATGGCGCCTACTAGTGAAAGCTAGGCAAGCCAATCATCCCAATTAATTTACCCTTTTCATTTTTTTAATCCCTTAACGATTGTAGGTTAACACTTTATAAACAACGGAAATAATAAAGTTGAAGAATGAAATTTAACAATTAAACTAATACCAATACGAATCCATAAACATAAACCACCCAGAACTGGTGTCACAATCTCATGGACTATCTAGGAATACTAAAAATAGGGTTCGAACAAAATAAATACATGTCTGTCTCTAAAATAGTAAAGAACAAAAGAAAACTAGATAGGAAGGGGACGCCAAGGCCTGTGGACGCCTGCAGGACTACCTCGGGTCTCCGGATGGACTGAAGGCAGCAACCCCTAGCTAAGGTCCGTATGCTCAAGTATCGGGATCTGCACAAAAGAGTGCAGAGTGTAGTATCAGCACAACCGACCCCATGCGCTGGTAAGTATAGAGCTTAACCTCGGCGAAGTAGTGACGAGGCCAGGACACAACAAACCAATAACCTGCAACTAAACAATATCTAATAGAATAATAGTAATAAAAGTAATTCAAAAGTAACGGGGGAGGGGTAACATGCTATGAGGAAATACCAACATCAAGAATCACAGTAATAGAGGAATAAGACGATTAAGATAGTTGAACCAAAAATAGCAAGAAGTCATAACAAACAGGCAATAAGTGCACGACATCACCCTTCGTGCTTTTACTCTTGATCCTCACTAATGCAATCAGGTAGTGAAAATGTACACGGCATCACCCTTCGTGCTTTATTTCTCTTTCTCACCATGTGCACCAATATCAATAAAAATGTATACGGCATCACCCATCGTGCTTTATCACTCTTTCCTCACCAAATACATAAATATGAATGTGCCCGGTATCATCCTTCATGCCTTATCTCTCTTTCCTCACCCAAACAATAGCAACAACAACATCCCGGCACGAGAATCAACAACAAGAATAGATACATCCCGGCAAGGGAACCAACAATAAGAAATAAATACGTCCCAATAAGGAAATCAACTATAACCAAACTTGTGCCAACAATTAACTTCACAAATGAAACCTCAACTGGAGCCAATGCTCAATAATAAACAAATACCACAAAAATTATCACAAGTCTTGCCCAATATGGAGAATCAACAATTTAGGCATTTGTAGTACTTAGTAAGAAACATAACAATTACAATTTAAGACTCACGGACATGCTTGACAACGACGTATAGATACTCGTCAGCACACCTATACACCGTACCTTACACTAGCACATAGTAAATAAAGCACAATACCTATTCCCTCAAGCTAAGTTTAGGCCAAACACTTACCTTGATGCCATGAACATAATCAAGCCTCAACTACCGCTTTACCTCTTGATTCCACCACCAACTCGCTTGTATCTAGACATAATTTATTTAATAATATTAATAAATACTAATTAAACCAATTATAATCCATGAAAATAGGTTTTTTAGTGTTTCCCCAAAAAAAGTAAAAAATCGACCCTAGGCCCGCTTGGTCCAAACCTAAAATTCAGACCAAAACTCGATCACCCATTCACTCCGAGCCCGAATATGCAATTAGTTTTGGAATCTAACCTCAATTTGAGGTCTAACTCCCCAAATTTTAATATTCCTAAGTTCTACCCAAAATTCTCCATTCCACTATGAAAACCCTAGATTCTACGATGAAATCTTGTAAAAAGAAGTTAAGGAGTGAAACAGATGAGATAAAAATCACTTACTTGTATTTTGGGGAAGAAACAGTGTTTTGAAAATTGCCTCTTATGCTTTAGGGTTTCGAAAATTGAAAAAATGGCTGAAAAGTCTCGTTTATATATATCCCTCTCAGAACCTCACCGCTGACCGCATAAAATGGACCGCGGCCGCGGAGCTCTACCGCAAATCGCAAAATATCAAGTGTGGCCGCGAAGACATGGGCTTGCCCACTGCAGACCGTGAAAACCCCACCGCGGTCGCAAAGATTCACTACGGACTGCGAAACTAACTTCAGAGAGCTGCAACTTCTCTGAACCTGCAAAATTATTTTCTAAGTCTAAATTCACTCTATGGCCCATCCAAAACTCACCCGAGCCCTCGAGGCTCCAAACTAATCATGCACACAAGTCTAAAAATATCATACAGACTTGCTCGTGCGATCAGATCATCAAAATAACCTCAACAACTATGGATTCAACCTCAATTACATAAAAAAAATCATTCAAAAATATTGAAATTACTATTTTCTCAACTATAGGTCCGTTTTATACCAAATCAGTTCCGATCTTTACCAAATTGCATAGATTCAACTTAATTAATATTTCAAATCTGTATCGGGCTCCGAACCCAAGATACGGGCCCGATACCATCAATAACACGCATCATTTCATTTCAAAAAGCCTTTATATTTTCCAACAATAATTTTCTTTAAAAATTCTTTTTTCTCGGGTTTGGTACCTCGAAATTCGATTCCGGGCATACGCCCAAATCTCATATTTTACTACGGACCCTACGAGAGTGTCAGATCACGTGTCCTGCTCTATTTACCAAGAATGTTGACCAAGGCCAACTTTAATAAATTTTAAAGGTCAATTTCCTTATTTTACTTAGATTTCACATAAGAGCTTTCTGGAAACGCGTCCGGACTGTGCACATAAATCGAGGTAAGGTTTTTAAGGCCTAGGAATGCGGAATTTACTTTTAAAATAAGTGATGATCTTTTGGGTCATCACATATATATAGCCACTTGGTCAAGCCTCTCAGTCACTCGGACTCAACTTCCACACTCAACACTTACGCTCAATAGGTATCTCATAGCAACCGCTGCGACGTGCAGCCCGATTCATAGATATATAGTCGATTTGCGCTCATTGGGGTTATGCAGATTCTAGAGGGGCTCTTATAACCTAAGTGTTATATCGTTGCGGCATGCAGCCCAAGCCGATATATATCATTGTGGTATGCAGACCGATCCATACATAGATATATATAACACTACGACGTCCAGCCGGATCCATAACTATCCTCACAATCCGGCCCTTGGCTTCGCTAACTCATCAGCCTCACAAGCCACTCGGGCATCTTAGTTCAAACTCAGGGAACTCAGCCCAAAACACTTCCATGAATATTAAAGAGTGAGGAACAAGATTTAACAATAAACAGGTATAAACCATTACTGAGGATAATACTTTTATAAAAAAAATATTGTGAAGATAACAGTAAAATGCCCCTGAGGGTCCCCAACAGTACGGCACAAGGCCCCAAACATGGCATTCAACCCAAGTTAACAAAATCATTTATAAAACACATAAATATAATATAGAGTTTATCGAAATATGCAACCTTATAGTTGCCACGGGATGGGCCAAGTCACAATACCTACAGGTGCACGCCCATCACCTAGCATGTGCGTCACCTTATTTATCAAAATAGTACGAAATCCCCGGGGTTCATACCCTCAGGTCTAGATTTACAATAGTTAACCGGACAAAAATCTATTCTGTAATGCCCTTGCATCTCAACTAGACCTCAAATCTCTCCAAATCTATGCAAAACCAGAATCATAACATCAATATATTCCAAAGGAACAAAGCCCACGCGAAAATTATCAAATTTAATCAAAATTCCTGAAATTGGCCAAACCCTACCCCTGGGCCCACGTCTCGAAATTCGATAAAAATTACATCACTAGAATCCTTATTCTCCCACGAGTCTACCCATGTCAAATTCACCAAAATCAGACGTCAAATGGCCATCCAAATACCAAAAATCCACTCTCCAAAGTTTCTTCCATTTTCCCCAATTTTCACCCCAAATTCCCAAATTAAATGATAAGAATCAAGACATAATCATGGAATCTAACCAAAAACAAGTGAAGAACACTTACCCCAATCACTCCTCTAAAAATCCCCTCTAAATTTGCCTTCTCCCGAGCTCTCTAATAAATTTTGAAAATATAGACTAAAACCCTCATTTTTTAACTTAAACATTCTGCCCAGGTACGTCCTTCATGGCGAATGCGACCACCTCCTCGCATTCGTGTAGAACAAAACTCAACTCCTCATTTTTCCTCTTTCGCGGACATGATCTCTTTCTCGCGAACGCGAAGCTTCAGCTGCCAAAGCCTTAGCGAACGTGTCCCTTCCTACGAGAATGCGATGAGCAAAATCTTGGGTCCCAACTGCTCCAACTTCCCTACGCAAACACAACTCCTCTCACGCGTTCGCGATTCACTGGAGTCCAAACGTAAGCGAATGCTTCCCCTGTCTCGCGAAAGCGAATAGCATTTTCTCCCTTAGGCCAAGCTCTTCTTTGCGAACGCGGGAATTTCTTCACGAAAGCAAAGAATAAACCTTCTGTAATAAAATACCAGCAAAATCTGCCATCTCCCAAAATCACAAATTGGTCAGTTAACCACCCAAAACTCACCCGAGGCCCTTGGGACCTCAACCAAACATGCTAACAAGTCACATATCACCATTCAAACTTGTTCCAACCTTCGGAACACTCAAAACAATATCAAAACATCAAATCACCATCGGATTCAAGACTAAGGATCCCAAAATTTCTGAATTCAGAAAATGATGTAGAAACCTATCAAACCTCATCCGAATGACCTAAAGTTTTGCACACACATCACAAATGACACAACGGACCTACTCTAATTTCTGGATTTCCAATCCGACCCCGATATCAAGTTTTCCACTGCCGACCGAAAACACCAAAATTCCAATTTTACCAATTCAAACTTAAATCCACCACGGACCACCAAATTACATTCCGAAAATGCTCCTAAGTCCAAAATCACCTAACGAAGCTATCTGAACCATCAGAATTCACATCCGAGACCTTTCTACTCATAAGCCAACATATTTTCCAATCTAAGTTTTCAATTAAGAGACTAAGTATCTCATTCCACTCTAAAAATACTCTGAACACAACGCAAATAGCATGATATGATAAAATACAACTGAACAACATATAAGGGAGAAAAAATGGAGGAAACAAGGTTGTAAATCATGAAACGACCATCCGGGTCATTACAACCTCCCCCTCTTAAACAAACGTTCGTCCTCGAACGAGTCAAGAAACATACCTGAAACCTCAAATAGGTAAGGATATCTGCTTCACATCTCCTACTCGATCTCCCAGGTAGCCTCCTCCACGGGCCGACCTCTCCACTGCACTTTCACTGAAGCTATATCCTTGGATCTCAACTTTCGGACCTACCACCCCGAAATAGCCACTAGCTCCACATCATAAGTCAAATCACTATCTAAACCGTGCTGAAATCCAAACATGAGACGGATCACCAATATACTTTCGGAGCATAGAAACATGAAATACGGATGCACAGTCGACAAGCTAGGTGGCAAAACCAGCTCATAAGCCACCTCCCCAATACTCCGAAGCACCTTAAAAGGCCTAATGAATCGAGGAATCAATTTACCCTTCTTCCCAAATCTCATTACACCCTTCATGGGTGAAACCTTTCGTAGACCCTTCTCCCCAACCATGTAAGACAAATCACGAACCTTCTTGTCAACATAACTCTTCTGTCTCGATTGCGCTATACGAAGCCGCTCCTGAATCACCTTCACCTTACCAAAGCATCCTGAACCAAGTTTGTACCCAAAAGCCTAGCCTCGCTCGTCTTAAACCAACCAATCGGAGATCTATACCGTCTCCCATATAAAGCCTCATATGGAGCCATATGAATACTCGACTGATAACTGTTGTTATATGCAAGCTCTGCGAGAGGAAAAAACTAATCCCATGAACCTCCAAAATAAATGACACAAGCACGCAACATGTTCTCCAATATCTGAATAGTGCGCTCGGACTGCCCATCCATCTGAGGGTGAAAAGTTGTGCTCATTTCAACCTGAGTACCCAACTCTCACTGTACGACTCTCCAAAATTACGAAGTAAACTGAGTACCTCTAACTGAAATAATGGAAACTGGGACACCTACAGGCTAACAATCTCTCGGATATAAATATCTGCTAACCACTCTGAGGAATAGTTAGTACTCACAGGAATGAAGTGTGCGGACTTGGTCAACCGATCCACAATCACCCAAATAGTGTCAAACTTCCTCAAAGTCCATGGGAGTCCAACTACAAAATCCATAGTGATCCGCTCCCACTTCCACTATGGAATATCTAATTGCTGAAGCAAGCCACCCGGTCTCTGATGCTCATATTTCACCTGCTGACAATTGAGACACTGAGCTACAAATCCCACAATATCTTTCTTCATTCTCCTGCATAAATAATGTTGTCTCAAATCCTGATACATCTTCATGGAACCCGGATGGATGGAATACTGCGAGCTATGGCCTTCTCCAGAATTAACTCCCAAAGCCCATCTACATTGGGCACACATATCCTGTCCTGCATCCTCAATAGCCCATCATCAATAATAATCACATCTCTGGCATCGTCGTGCTGAACTCTGTCCTTGAGGACAAGCAAATGAGGATTATCATATTGGTACTCTCTAATGCCATCAAATAAGGAAGACCGAGAAATCACACAAGCTAAGACTCGAATGGACTTCGAAATATCTAACCTCACAAACCAATTGGTCAAGGCCTTAACATCAACTGCAAGGGGTCTCTCCCCAATAGTAATATATGCCAAACTTCCCATACTCACCGCCTTTCTACTCAAAGTATCGGCTACTACATTGGCCTTCACGATAGTGATATCATAGTCCTTTAGCATCTCCAACCATCTCTGCTGCCTCAAATTAAGATCCTTCTTCTTGAACACGTGCTGGAGGCTACGATGATCAGTAAACACCTCACAAGACACACCATAAAGATAATGCCTCCAAATCTTTAACGCATGAACAATGCAGCCAACTCTAAATCATGAATGGGGTAGTTCTTCTCGTGAGTCTTTAATTGACAAGAAGCATAAGCAATTACTCTACCCTCCTGCATCAACACACACCCAATACCAACTCTCAAAGCATCACAATACACTATATATGAACCTGAAGCTGGTGGCTAAACTAACGTTGGAGCTGTGGTTAACGCGGTCTTGAGCTTTGGAAAGCTCGCCTCACACTCATCCGACCATATGAATGGCGCACCCTTTTGAGTCAATTTGGTCAAGGGTGATGCTATAGATGTAAATCCCCAAACGAACCAATTGTAATAACCCGCCAAACCAATAAAGTTGCAAATCTTTGTGGCTAAGGATGGGCTGGGCCAAATCTAAACCATCTCTATCTTCTTCAGATCAACCTGAATACCCTCACTGGATACCACGTGCCCCAAGAAAGCCACTGAACTCAGCCAAAACTCACACTTGTAGAACTTTGCATAAAACTTCTCCTCCCTCAACCGCTGCAGTACCACTCTCAAATGCTCCGCATGCTCCTCCTAACTACGTGAGCATACCAGAATATCATCAATGAATACAATGACAAATGAGTCGAGATAGGGCCGAAACACGCTGTTCATCAAATGCATGAATGTTACTGGGGCATTGGTCAGCCCAAAAGACATCACAAGGAACTCATAATGACCATATCGGGTCCTGAAAGCCGTCTTAAGAATATCCGAGTCCATGATCTTCAACTGGTGATACCATGACTGGAGATCAATCTTGGATAACACCCTCGCTCTCTGAAGCTGGTCAAATAAATCATTAATACGAGGAAAATAATACTTGTTCTTGATTGTTACTTTGTTCAACTGCCTGTAATCAATGCACAGACTCATTATGACATATTTCTTCTTCACAAATAGAACAGGCATACCCCAAGGCGATACACTAGGCAGAATAAAACCCCTTATCAATGAGTTCCTAAGCCGCTCCTTCAACTCTTTCAACTCCACCGGTGCCATACGATACGCTGGAATAGAAATGGGCTAAGTACCTGGCACCAGATCAATACCAAATTCAATATCCATGTCCGGGGGCATGCCCGACAGGTCTGCAGAAAACACATCGGGAAATTCCCTCACTAACTGAACAAAATCGATACTAGGAGTCTCTACATTGACATCCCTCACAAATGCTAAGTATGAAAGATAACCTTTCCCAACCACCCGCTGGGCCTTTAAAATTGAAATCACCTTACTGGGGAAAAAATCAGTCAAACCTCACTACTCAATCCGTGTCACGCTCGTCATAGCCAATGTCATTGTCTTAGCATGATAGTCCAATATAGCACAGCACGGAGATAGCCAATCCATGCCTAATATCACATCAAAGTCCACCATACAAAGCAAAAAAAGGTCCATTCGGGTCTCCAGACCCTTAAGAGTCACCACACAAAATCAATATACGCGGTCCACAACAATAGTATCGTCCATTGGAGTAGATACACGATCAGAGGAAACAAGGGACTCACATGGCGTATCCAAATAATGAGCAAAATACGATGACACGTATGAAAAAGTGGAACTAAGATATCTCTATGGCAAACTAAGACAATACCTGTAATCACGACATCCGAAGCAATAACATCTAGTCTGGCTAGGAGTGCATAGAAATGGACCTGCCCGCCACCTGATTGGCCTACCCCTCAAAGGCGACCCGTAACTGACTAACCCCCACCCCTAGTTGCCTAGGCGAGTGGTGAAGTAACTGGAGCTCAAGTTGAGGGCTGACTCCTCTGCTGAGATGGACCTCCAAGAAGACGAGGACACTGTCTCCTCATATGTCCAAACTCCTACACTCATAACAATTCTCTAGCGCGGGGAACAGGGACTGAAGGGAACCCCTAGCACCGGGATGACCAGTAGTAGGACCTGTCATGGAAGAGCCCTGAACTGATGGAACACGGGACAAACTCTGAGCTGGAAGGGCACTAAGTGGGGAATGGCCCTGGTGAGAACTGTGAGAACCATGGCCCAATGATTCCCCACGATGAACTAGGCGAGCTGACCAAGCATGTATGAATGAACGACCTCTGTCGTGCTGAAACTGACCTCTCAAAGGAACACTACCAAAACTACTAGATTCCCGAGGCCTCTTGCCCTCCCTCTCATCTCTCCTGGCGATGAATGGACTCAATCTCTCGAGCAATATCAACAACCTCCTCAAAAGTAGCACCTAACACCCTCTCTCTAGTCATGAGAATCCGAAGCTGATATGTGAGGCCATCAACGAACCTCCTGATCATCTCTCTATCCGTAGGAACCAACCAAACAGCATGACGAGCTAACTCCGAGAACCTCATCTCATACTGCATCACGGTCATATCATCCTGACGCAACTGCTCGAACTACCTGCGCAACTCCTCCTTGCGATACTGTGGCACATACTTCTCCAAAAAGAGAGCAGAGAACTACTGTCAGGTCAGGGGCACTGCACCAACAGGCCTACGCCTGTCATAAGCCTCCCACCAAGTGAAGGCAGCTTCAGAAAACTGAAAAGTAGTAAATGTGACCCCGCTGGTCTCCAAAATACCCGTTGTATGAAGAATCCTCTGACACTTGTCCAAGAAACCCTGGGCATCCTTGCCCTGTGCACCACTAAAAGTCGGAGGCTGAAGTCTACCAAACCTCTCTAATCGATGTTGCTCGTCCTCAGGCATAACTGGTACTACAAAATCCTGAGCAGGTGCAACCGACTGGGCTGGTGGTGCCTCCGGTGTCTGCAATCCCTAAACAACCTGCCCGGGTGTGCGGGTGGCGGGAGTCTGAGCGCCTCCCCCGGCCTGAGAAGTAGCGGTTGTGGTAGAAATTGCGATCGTCTGAGCAAGGCTAGTGCACACGGTCAAGATCTGAGCTAAGGTCTCCTGAAGACCCGGAATAACAATAGGTGCAGTCGGTGCCTGAGCTGGTCCTACTGGAGCATCCGCAACTGGGACCTGATCGTGAACTGGGGTGAGCTAGTAGATCTGTATGTGCTGCCTTAGCTGTTGTGCTGGCTACACCCCTGACCCTACCATGACCTCGACCTCAACCTCGGCCTTTAGTGGACCCAACTGGTGGTACTGGTGGTCGTCTGTCCTGCCCGATAGCACGTTTCCTCACCATCTGTGAGAGAATACAATAACAGAAACTTAGTACCAGAATCAACAGATTCGCACGACAGGAATCTCAACAATGTGAAGCTTTTCCTAAAGGTTCTGCAACCTTCCGAGGATAAGTATAGACGTCTCCGTTCTGATCCACGATACTCTACTAAACCGGATCATGACCCGCGAGATCTATGTAACCTAGGCTATGATACCAACTTGTCACGACCTCAAACCACCCCGGTCGTGATGACGCTTATCGCAGAACTAGGCCAATCGATTCAACACTTAACACATAAAGGTCTTCTTCTTAATTCATTAACTAATCATATATGATCACAAATCTTTCGTTTTAATGTATCAAAATAAGTGGAAACAAGTAAAAAAAAAAATCAATACTACTCGATCCCAGTGTCACTAGTCATGAGTCACTACACTACAGTCTAATATTACCTACTTAATACAAAATAAGACTGAAATGTGTAATACTGAAGATAGGAAGGAGAAATGCACGGTTATGGATGCCATGCAGCTACCTCGCAATCTCCGAAATGCTCTAAAGGTAAGAGACAACTCTCATTCGGATGCTCTGGGCGAGCTGGACGGGTCATTTGGGATTGGGCCAAATTTGACCGCCCTATTTTGACCTATAGTATGTTTAAATTTTGTTTTAAAAAAATTAAAAAATTTATGTCCGAATTCACAAACAAAATCAAAAGTTTGACGTTAGAATAGAGGGATTAATACTTAAAATTTTAAAATATATTTATATAATTCGAGTTTAGATTAAATGTATATAATCTGCCAATGTGGAAAGAGAGAGAGAGAGGGGAAAGTGAGACATATACGGATCACCCCCAAAAGTCTGTAATCACTAAAGCAAAGAACAAAGAAATCAAATTTCCTTTTTCTAATTCACTTTCTGAACCAAAAAAAGAAGAAAAAAACGAAAAAGAGAACAGAAAATGAGCAGTACAGAACAAGAACTTCTCAACATCAATCCTCTTGAGCTCAAATTCCCATGTAAAATTATCCTCCTTAGTTTTTATGTTAATTTTCATAATTTCTTTTTTCTGATTTTTAATGCTTTTTTCCCCTTTCATCTGTAATGGGGTTTGATCAGTTGAGCTGAAGAAACAGATATCTTGTTCCCTTCAATTATCAAATAAAACTGAAAATCATGTTGCTTTTAAGGTAAGTTTTCTTCAAAATTACTCTCTTTTTTCGTAATTCTAATTTATTGTTTCTCATAAATTTTGTTTTATTTTTTTTCAGGTCAAAACTACGAATCCCAAAAAATATTGTGTTCGTCCAAACACAGGCATTGTTTTGCCAAGATCTACCTGTGATGTCATTGGTATTAATATTACTTTTTATGTCAATCGCGTATAAATTTTCACATTTCTATAGTTAGAAACTATTTTACTTTTTTTAATTTTTTTTATATTTGCCCTTATAAATATGCTCATATAAAATTGGTATGACTTGTTAAGGACTCCAATCATACAAAAACAATTAGTTTTATAGAAGTATTTAATCTATGATAGCATGTTACCGCTTGTTTGGATGGTTGTTCCTTATTGTATCGTATTGCATTGATATCCAAAAACAATGTTTGTTTTGATTGTTTCATTAAAATTGGTTGTATTGTATTGTTAAATTCATTGTTCCGGAACAATGAAAAGTCCCCTTTTTTGAAACAACCGATTTGGTGTGGTGGGATCGTTTTCTATTTTTCTTTCCAATTATGCCCTAACTTATTACTCCACAATTCTATTTTACCCTTTACCTTTTTTTTAATTTTAACTCCAAATCTCCAATTTCTAACCTACTTTGTTTTTTTCCAGTACTTCTGCCGCTAACCTTAAAGGTGTTTTGCCGCCTTCTATTTTACTTTTTCTCCTAATTTGTTATTAACTCAATTCTAATTAGTTGTGCTCCTTTGTTTTGCCTTCTTATGTTCTGCTTTCTTAATGTGTTTTGCCTTCTTCTGTTTTATTTTGTAAAAAATATTTTATGCATAATTTTTGATAAATTCAATATTTAAATAATTGAGGGTATTTTAGTAAACTTATTAGTTACAGTACAGTACGATAGAGTCAAATCAAACAGCAAAATATTATTTAACAATGACAGACAATATAATCTATTCAAACATTGTATTCATAAAACGATACGGTACAATACGATACAATACGATACAGTACAATACAGTACATTATAAAACGACGGGGAACAATGATCCAGACTGTTAGTTAGCATTTTTACTAGGTTTTCAATTAATGATAATCAAGAGATTTTCCTCTAATTATGAGATTAACTAATAAGTGACCTGATTTTGTAAATATATTTTATACTGTTAGTGCATAGAACTTAATCTCTTTGTAGAAAGTGTTGTTCGGGTATTTTTTGTATTTAACTTATGGGTCAAAAGTTTGTCTTTTTTTTTTCCTTCAAAAGTTCCATGTTAGTCAGATACCGTCAAAAATTGAGATGGAGAGAGTATTTGGGATAATCTCGTCCACACTGTAAATGTATGGGCAAAGTTACTCGGTATCTGTGCTGGTAGAAGATAGGGAATAGTCGAGGTGCGCTAAAATGGCCCAAACACCATCATCAAAAAAAAAGAGAACAAGAGAAGAAAGTCATTTCTGGTATTTTGAACTCTAAAGAAGTTTAAATGAACAACAATTATGCCCGATGCCTCAATCCCAATTAAGTTGGTGTGATTACATGAATCCATACTGTCTGTGTCGCTCCATTTAAGCTTAAGAGTGCAGCTTAAATTTTGAACGTGAACTTATAGTTCATCTAATTGGGATATTATAAGTATTCACCTTTTCTGGTACTTGTTCAGCATCACATTATCAGTGTTAGATTGTTTTCGTGGTTAACTGATATTAGATTGTATCTTTTGGCAGTAACAATGCAAGCGCAGAAGGAAGCCCCTGCTGACATGCAATGCAAGGACAAGTTTCTACTTCAGAGTGTAGTTGCAAGTGCTGGTACCTCTCCGAAAGACATCACCCAAGAAATGGTAATGTACAAATAAGTGGAATTTTCTCTTTTTTTCATTGCTTTTTTGTTTTGAGTTTTGTGAAGACTAGAAAAATGTATCTTTGTTCTCATATTTATCTTAACCCTACTGACATGTTTGATTTGAGAAATGGCCGATAAAAGAGTGGATCACTTTTTAGTCGTTGTCATTACACGACCATTTAAGCTTAGTGAAGTTGGATGATCCCTTTGTAGTTCAATAAGGAGCCTGGACGTGTCGTGGAAGAGTGCAAATTGAGAGTGATTTATCTTCCTCCACCACAACCACCATCCCCCGTCGCAGAAGGATCAGAGGAAGGTTCTTCGCCAAGACAGTCCTTGACAGAGAATGACAGTCAAAATGGTTCTGAGGTTGTTTACTGAATCACTTATTTCTTATTTATCGCTTTTAGTGATTTTGTTGTATGTTTCGTCTTATCCTTAGAGAAACCTAATCATTCGTGCCATATCTTTGTTACCTGCAGCTCACAAGAACATTCCTTGAAACTCATGACAAATCTTCAGAGGTGAAATTTTTTTCACAATTCCATACTGTACCATACATTTACGTCTGAATGTCAAATTTTCTACATGTTCTATACCTGTGTGTATCTGTGCATGTTATTAATTGCTGATGTTCACATGTGGTAATTTAGTGTAGATTGACATCCAGAAGTACTACACATCTCCAATGCGTCTAATGCTTATGAGGTGTTACTACAACAACAAACGCAATGTAATCCCATAAGTGGGGTCTGGGGAGATAATGTGTACGCAGACCTTACCCTTACCTTGTGAAGGTGGAGAGACAGGTTTATTCATGGTTGCTGATTTGTAGTATTTGGGGAGAACAAACATTCCCTTAGCAGGCGCATTCATGTTATTGGAGCCTGGAGGTGTCCAATGCTGGCATAATCTTGCAGAGTTTCTTGTGTCTTTGAGATGTTTCTGAGTGACCTAATGATATCAAAACATTTCTTAGCTAGAGAAGAAGTGTAAATAAGTTTGGAGGTAGGGATGTAGACTGAAAACAACTCGAGTTTATTGCAGTATCTACGACATGTTACCAACTAATGTACAAATGCCTTGAGATGATTGTAAGTTTGAAAAACAGGTAGGTGTATAATTGGCTTTGGAAATTTGGGAGAGGGAGCGGATAGGGAGGGCTTGATATGGCTGGAGTCATTCGTTTAATCAAGTACAAACTAGAAAGATGAACAGAGGATGAGTGGGCCTTAGTATTGATTTTTGCTGCAAGCTTTATCTTGATATCTAGTTGATCACAATTGAACTCGACAAATTGCATTTTGCCAGAGAGATTTTTTTAGAAAGATGGGCCCAAGTAAGGGTCAGCTAGTGTCGTATATAGCACTCCCTTTATTTTGGTATCTTTTGCTTGGAACCTAATCTGTGATTAAGGGAACATCATTCTCTTCGTGATTCATTCTCCATTCATCTCTTTATTCTCTTTGCATGAGCGCAGTTGTCTTCTCATCGTAATTCACAAAAGATGCTGGCTAGTCATATTACCTCTCCGTGTATTGTCCCTAACTAAAGTGAATCATTTGCTGACAATGAAACATCCGAACTTAGTAGTGATCTGACGAGAAGTTTGATCCGTTCTTACCCTAAATTATTAGATAGTAGATTATGTCGGGCATAGCTTACTTATGCTTTCAATGTTGATGATATGGAAGAATGACCTCAACTACAATGGACTATCGAACTCTTATCTCTGAGATGCCACGGTGAAAAATTGTCTTCAACTACGTAGGACTCCCATCTTGCCGAGGAACTTTGTGTGTTCACTTGGTATTAATCTCTAATTACTGAAGAGTGATGACATTGTTTCCATGTCCTCGGACGAGTCAGCTTTTTCTGCAAACGCGTTTGCAGCTACTCTTAAATCTTTCAAACTTTTGATGCTTGCAATTAAATGATTTTATAGATATTGTTTGAAAGGAGATCTTGGCCTGCTTCCGTACCTTACATTTCCACATCATCATGGTTAATCTGGATGCATCTTTACAGGCAAAATCAGTTATTTATAGACTGACGGAGGAGAAAGCTGCTTTTCTACATCACAGCAACAGACTTCGTCAAGAATTGGTAAGGGTAACATTACTTTCTATTTCTGATTCTTGTGCCTCGTTAAACTCCAAAACTTGTGAAAAAGACCATGGCATTTTGCTATATCTATGAGCAGTTTTGTGTCCAAGTCTCTCTGCCTGCCATTATTTCTGTCCTCCTTTCAGCCCAAATAGTCAACTCATTCTAATGGTTTAAGTGAGAGCCTGCTGAACTTCACAAACAACTATGCCTCAATCCCAAGCAAGTAGGCGTATTTTGTATCGTGAGGATCATCATAAATTGAATAGTTTATGCTGCCCGTCAACCTATTGCAACCGTCCTCCTTTATCCGTGTTGTTTGCTGAACTTGCATAAACAGACTATTAGTCTGCTTTGTAAAATTTGGTTTAGAGTGGTTGTATCTTTTAGTTACCAATGACTTACTTCTGAAACACTATCTGTAGGAACTTCTGAGGCGCGATGTCGGCAAAAGTCGCGGCGGCGGTGGTGCTTCCTTCATGTTTGTCATCATTGTTGGCTTGATAGGTGTAGCTTTGGGCTACATCCTCAAAAGTTGAGCAGTAATCAAATATTCAACTAAATGTTCATTTCTCAACCTCAGAGAAGCATTGAGGAGAAAAGAAGAGAGGCTGGCCAGTGGTTGAAACAATGGTGATTTTTTGTCTTAGTTAGCTGAACTCATTAGTAGGAAAACATTGTCTTTTTGTGTGGTATTTAATTGGCTCAAAAGAAGTTGCAACTACTTTAGTAACTAAGCATTATGGATGATAATTCTAGCTTGAAAAAATGTCCTAATAACTTTGTATCTATTAGATAAAGTAGTCTAATTTTCGGCTTTGGTAGACAGAGTTACTGGTAACTGTGCTGGTGGCAGGTAGCAGGGATAGTTGAGGTGGTTGTCAAACAAAAATAAAAAGTAGTCTATTTTATTTCTCCTGTTGTGAAGATCATGTTACTATCTTTGCCCTATTACAAGGTACAAGACTTGATTAGGTCTTCATTGTTTATTTTTGTGCTGCCCCAAATAAGGAAAGTTTCTTGTTATTTTCTTTTTAAGGAAAATAAATAGGGAAGAACATCAACTACTCTCTCTCACACACACATTTTATGCAATATTATTTTCTTGTTAGTCTGTTTGAAAAATAATGGCACTTTTTTTTATATGTAAGAGTAATCTAACTTTAAACTTCCTAATTTATATTTAGTGAGAAACTTTTATAGTTGCACTAAATCATAACAAGTTTAAGACAACAAGTTTCAACAGTTTTTTAACTTTACAAATATTATAATATGTTTAAGGTCATATGTTTTTAAAAAAATTCTTCTTCTTAAATTTTGTTTTGTCAAACTATTGTCACATAATTAAAATTGAAGAAGTCACGATGATTTTTCCCGCGAATCAACCATGGACCGATAGCTAGAGATGGCAATATGGCATGGGCGGATGAAATCTTACCTTGCCACAAATTCTACTTGCCCTATCATGATCCATCCCGGCCTGTCCCATTGCCATTCCTATCAATAGCCTCCTATTTTATCACATGTCAAATATTTTTAAGAAATAAGTCCTCAACTTATTCTCTTGTTAATTTGGTAGTAGTACTTAAAATTTCAAAGGATAGTGTAATGATGCAAAACACTCAGTTGTAATTAGAAATTTTTACATTCTTATACCACATAAGAAACCTTATTACCTTCAATGTTTAAGGTTTGATTTAATTACACTTGTGAGCACGTGATTTTTGCCTTACATGAGAATTATTCCCAAAATTTCAAAATAAATAGTTTTGCATTGTGTGTGTGAATTTTTTGTTATTTGTTTGCATTTGTGTACGCATGTTATTTGTTTGAATTAATTAAAAATATAAAAATACGTATTGCATGCATTTAGGAATTAATTAGC
>MU708405.1:0-11670 GCA_026770625.1 Nicotiana glauca
CCCTCCGCTCTTCGGGAGGGCTCCCGACTTCAAGACTTGAAATGTAAAAGACTAAAATGTAAAGACTGAAATGTATTCCTCTATTATACGGGCGGGCTCCCGACTTCAAAACTTGAAATGTAAAGACTGAAATGCAAAAACTGAAATGATTACCATCTTAGGTGAGAAGTTCATCAGACTAAGATTTTGACTCTAGGAGATAATTCATCAGACTAGGTCCAATTTGTGTGTGATCTCAGGAGAAAAATTCATCGGACTGAGATTTTGATATCTCAGGAGAAAGATTCATCAGAATAAGATTTTGACGCTAGGAGATAATTCATCAAACTAGGTCTAAATTTATATGATCTCAGGAGAAAGATTCATCAGACTAAGATTTTGATATCTTAGGAGAAAGAATGATCAGACTAAGATTTTGACGCTAGGAGATAACTCATCAGACTAGGTCTAAATTTATGTGATCTCAGGAGAAAGATTCATCAGACTGAGATTTTGATATCTTAGGAGAAAGATTCATCAGACTGAGATTTTGATAGCTTAGGAGAAAGATTCATCAGACTAAGACGCTAGGAGATAATTCATCAGACTAGGTCCATTTATGTGATTAATTAAAATGTAAAGACTGAAATGTATTCCTCTGTTATACGGGCGGGCTCCCGACTTCAAAATTTGAAATTTAAAGACTAAATGATTACCATCTTAGGTGAAAGTTTTCAACAGACTAAGATTTTGACTCTAGGAGATAATTCATCAGACTAGGTCCAATTTTTGTGTGATCTCAGGAGAAAAATTCATCAGACTGAGATTTTGATATCTTAGGAGAAAGATTCATCAGACTAAGATTTTGACTCTAGGAGATAATTCATCAGACTGGGTCCACTTTTGTGATTACTTAAAATGTAAAGACTGAAATGTATTCCTCCGTTATACGGGCAGGCTCCCGACTTCAAAATTTGAAATTTAAAGACTGAATGATTACCATCTTAGGTGAAAGTTTTCAACAGACTAAGATTTTGACTCTAGGAGATAATTCATCAGACTAGGTCCAATTTTGTGATTACTTAAAATGTAAAGACTGCATTGTATTCCTCCGTTATATAGGCGGGCTCCCGACTTCGAAATTTGAAATTTAAAGACTGAATGATTACCATCTTAGGTAAAAGTTTTCAACAGACTAAGATTTTCACTCTAAGAGATAATTCATCAGACTAGGTCCAATTTTTGTGTGATCTCAGTAGAAAAATTCATCGGACTGAGATTTTGATAGCTTAGGAGAAAATTCATCAGACTAAGATTTTGACTTGACTCTAGGAGATAATTCATCATACTATATCTATTTTGTTATGATCTTAACTTAAAACCTTCCAATTGTTGCTTTCTTCTTCTTGTTGTTTTTATCTAAAACCTTTAATTGTTGTCTTATCTGTAATTTTCCAACTCTTACCTTCCCCTTTTGTTATCTATCTGGGTCTTTACGGTTATTGCCTTTACTTCTTTATTGTTATCTTTTCTAAGTCTTTCCAACTGACTCCTTATTAACTTGGAAAAAGATTCATCAGACTAAGATTTTTTCATCTTAGGAGAAACAATTCATCAGACTAAGATTTTTTCATCTTAGGAGAAACTAATCATTAGACTAAGATTTTTTTTATCTTAGGAGAAACAATTCATCAGACTAAGATATTTTCATCTTAGGAGAAACTTTGCACTGCTTTGTTCCTGTTACATACAAAGAAAATTTTTGTTAGTTTTTGAAAATGATGGTCAGCTGTGACCTTCTTGCTGGGGATGATTTCCTCCTTCCCTCAACACTTTGTGTTATCTTATTTCTTCCTCAAATGGGTAGCTGACTTCAAAACTGCTTCCCTCAACACTCGTGTCGTCTTCCCTCGGATGCTGGGGATAACACTGCAGGAGAATTATTTACTTACCTGCTGGGGATAAAAGTGTTGGGGAAATCTATTTCCTTTCTTCCCCTTCTTCTTCTCCTTTTTTTTTAAAAACTACTTTCTTTTATTTTGTCTCAACACTGCTGGGATAAAAGTGTTATCAGCTAAGGATAACGTTGTTGAGGATAGCGCTACTGGGGGAATTTTATTCCTTCAAAATCGGTGCTTCATTCTTCTGGAAGCTGCTGGGGATGACACTGGCTTCTTGCTTTTCTGACCACAAGTTTCATCCTTTTTGTTCTGTCCGCTGGGATACAACTCCTTTCATTGAAACTTGTTGTTTTCTTTCTTTTAACCCTAATGGGGATAACATCGGTTCTAAACCCACTTCCCTAAAGATTGGTGTTATTTTTTTCTTCCCCAAGCGGATATCTGACTTCCAGAAAATTTTTCAAATGAAAGGAAAATTTTATGCCCCAGTTTGATAACCTTTCTTGTGGCATGCCTTTCCGCCATCAATGCCATTTCCTTCTCCTGCTTTAAATCAAATAAAATCGATTAGTTTAAAACGCGGTGGTTGGTTGTGATGCTCCTGCTGGGGATGGTTCTCCCCCTCTTTCCATGCTCTGTGTTTCATTATCAAAACTTGTTGGGGATGTTGTTATTTGCTCGGGATGATATTCCTGCTGGGGATAGTTTTTCCCTTTCTTGCTTCCCCGCCCTCCTTGACGACTCTTTGTTCACAAGCCTTTCACCGTTGTTTTCCACTGAAATCTTGACCACCCAAATTCCTATGACAGTGGACTCCGCTTGGGGATTTGGCATGTTTTAATGATGAACCACTGTCTCCGTTCATCGGTGTTACCGAGAACATCTTTTCTGCTGGAGGTCTTCCCCCTTCTTTTGTGGCATAGCTAGTGAACGGGCATTTCCCCGACCTTTGAGTCTCATTGGCCTTGGCCTTGAGGTTATTAAACTTCGCCTTTTGCTGGAGATATCCTCCTTGACACTGATCCAACCCCTTTGTCAATGTCCTCTTGCTGGGGAATATCCTTATGGACACTGGTCTCTGTGCTTGTTCCTTCCCAGCTTATACCACTTGGATGTATCAATCAGATCTCATCTTGCATAATTGGAAAGCTGATGGCAAATTTTGAAGTCATTTCTAACTTGTTCTGACCAAACAGACTCTATTGGGGAATTTTTTTTTTTATAAAAGGAGAAAGATAGAAAGGAACAGAATAAAAGACAAAGGAAAGAGATGACTCTCTAACAAGAGAAACTATAAAAACCTATCAAATGCGGATACCGACTCTAATGGTCATGACATGTACATATGGCCTATCCTCCGTTGTTAATCATCTTTCAAAATCTTCGTTTGGTGATTCCCCATCTGATTCTTACCCTTATTTGACTTGTAGTGCCCGAAGGTTTTCACAATCAAGCCTCTGTCATTTTGGTTTTTCTCTCAACTTTCAGTCGCCTCAAGGTGCTCGTGAAGGTTTTCACCGATAAGACTCTCTCATTTGTATTACTTTTCAGCTGGGGATTGGGGTGTTACTGCTAAGACTCTCTTTTATTTTTCTTCTGCGGGGATCAGAGTCTTTTCTGCTGGGGATCAGAGTGTTATGTTCTGATGAAACTCTCTCATTTGCCTGACTTGGCCTCTTTTGAAGATTGGTCAAAAGGTCTTTCTTTGTACCGTAATGTGGGATTTGGATAGATCTAGAAAGAAAGGGTATTTAAAGGCTCAAAAACACATCAATTTGGGTTCAAAATTACAACCTTCGGAACTAGATTTATTTATAATAAACACAACTTTTTCCCCAGTTTCTTGCTTGGGAATTTTTGATTTTTTGTTACACTATGACCGAGCCGTGAGGCGCCTACGTATCCTCTTTGAGGAATCAGTTCAAATGTAGTTCCCAATTCCTCGTTGTTCTAATTTTCCTTTTCATTTTTCCCTTTTTTTTCTTTATCTCTTTTTCTCTTTTGTTGTTTTTTGTTGCTTTTGTTGTTTTCTTTTCCTTCTTTTTTCCTTTTCTTTTTCTTTATCTTCCACGTTTGTGTTTCTAATCTTTGCTACTAATTCCGAAGGAGGACTATGAAAGAAATCAAATAAGGCTCAAAGGGTTAACGAAGGATAAGATATTTGGATAGCAGAACAAAATGCCTCCGTCATTCCAGTCTTCAAAACATGCCAAGTGCAAACAACGCAATCTTTAAAGCACTGTTGGGCAACACTCTCATTTTCATTATTATGAACGACCCCATGTCAGCATGGCCAACTTGCCTTTAATGGTTTTCTTTTTACTTGCCCCAGTTTCAAATGACTCGGGCTTCAGATAATCTCAAACCGTTTTTACTTCCTTTAAATGTCTGATCCCCTCCCATTGGTTTTACGATTAACTTTTAAGATTAGGCCACAATTATGTTTACATGTCATGTCACTAGAGTTGACGGAAAAATGGACTATAAAGAGGAAATACTTAAATCAAAGAAAAATGACTAGAAATAACGGAAGATAGAGAATTGCATTAGACAGTTAAATGGTTCGAACAACACGACAAACATAATAAACTAGGGTAAGACCCTGTGAACAAACCTAGACAACACTAAACGAGATACTACCAACAAAAGGAACTAGATAAAATAAAATGATAGAAGGGTTTGAATTACAAGACGATATCTGGATCATAACCCTGAAATAACCTGGACAACAGAAATGACAACAAACTAAGCCACCAAAACTCCACTCTGGTTGACTAGCACGACATCTTAGCCATTGAGCTTCACATCAATATTTCCAAGATCACTATCTGTTTCAACATCTTCAGCTTTAGTTAATACATCCTTAAGAGGATTCCCGTGCTCCCTGTCGATGTCATTGATCACAATCACCCCTTCTTGAAGCATTCTTTCTATTTCACTTTCAAAGAACGACAATCTTCAATGTTATGCCCTTGGACATTAGAGTGGTACGCGCATCGTGCAATAGGATTAAAGCTTCTTGCATATGGATCTGGAGTACATCCGGTGAGCGGCTCAATCAGGTCAGAATGCTTCAACCTTTCAAACATACTTGCATAAGGTTCTCCGGTAGGGGTGAGAGCCCTTTCTCGTTTCAACAACCTCTCGTTCCTAAATGCCTAATTTGGCCGAAAACCTGATCCAGAAGGTTTTCGTTATGCCCGTGGGGGCAGATAGGCATTTTGTGGAGGTGGGTAGTTGGCAAATGAAGCATGTCTTTGGGAGTCATGTGGAGAGAAGTAGCGCTGGGGAGGGTTACATGGCGCACAAGGATATCCACGGGGACGATGTTGAGACTGAGGGCGTTTAGCAAAGGCGACCACTGGACTCTGACATTGGTGGGGCATTACAACATCTTTTCTTTTCACGGGAGGATCACCCATGGCCACTTGTTCACTCCATCTAAGCCAGAATTTCCCAAAATCCTCTTTAGGTTTCTCTTCTATTTGAGACATGGAGGAGTGAGTCGAGACAATGTCTGCATTATTCTAAAAGTGTCGTACAAAATCCTGAGCCATGTTGTCCCATGCATGCCACATACTGACATTTTGATGATCATACCATTCCAAGGCTGCCCCAGTCAAGCTTTTACTGAAGTATGCCATTAGCAGGTCGTCTTTCTCGCCAACGTTCTTCATTTCCTTGCAATACTCCCTCAGATGGACCTCCGGATCTTCGCATTCCTTGAACTTCGGTACTTTAATCCTTGCGAGCAGGCGGACGTCAGGGAGTGTACCCAACTTCTCAGAACCTGGAGGAAGAGTGACGGAACTACTAGGGTGATAGGGAGATGCCAAAGTTCGGGTAAGGATATCATCTGAGAAACCAGGCAGTGGCGGTATGGGTGCCTTCCCAACCATCCAAGCCTGATACATGTTTGGCACATGTTGTCTCAATATTTTCACTTCTTCTACCAACCCATTGTTCCGTTCAACCAGTTGTTGTCGGGCATCGGTATCAACCCACTCAGTTCTGAGGTTTTCTGCCATTATCCTTTGACTTTGTGTTGCAGGGAAGAGAACCACAACCAACCACCTCAACTTTCACTATAAAACAAAACATGTTAGAATGGACTCAGTCGGTCCTTATTATTAACAACATCTTTTTCTCATGGACTCAGTCAGTCCTTATTATTAACAATATTTTTTTTGTGGACTCAGTCAGTCTTTATTATTATTATAGTTGTGGTCGAATCTTATGTGGATTGCCTACGTATCATGTCCCCGCATGAATCAGACCTTGCATAGTTCGGGCAGATATACGGTAAATAACAACAAAATGTTTTTTTTTTCATTTTTTATAATACAACAAACTTTGCTTACAATGATTAAAAGACAAACTTAGACTGAACTAGTAGACTCTGGAGAAAGACGAGATACAGACCCGACCATTAAACAACCCACATACTCTAATAAAAAGAAATACAAATAAAAAAACAGACTGACAGATTCCTTCCCCTATATGCCAATTTTAACCAAATGGCTATTTTTGCAAATGTGGCCCCTTTTTCAATTTCACATGAATTTTGAGGCCGGGAAGGATTATTTTGCAACCTTTTCCGTTGTTTTATGAAAATAGCCTTTTGAAAACTGAAAGATACTCTAAGGCTATCTCGGCAAGAACGGTTTAATACCTTGCCGAAGCTGGCTCGACTTATTTTGACCAAAAATTCAAACGGCCTTCACTTGCCCACTGACTCTTTCCTTATTTTAAAACTTAAAATAAAATACTGGGTTTTGCAAACACGGTCTTTCATCACCTCAGGGATGAAGATTTTAAGGCTGCGTTAGCTAACAGGCCAAAATCCTAAACAATGATTAAAGGTGGCTGTTAATGCAAAGTCAGCCTTCCGGCGTCCCTTTCGGGAACATTCGGCTATTTCTGGCAAAAACAGCATCACCGACTTATTTATGACTCTTTTTCTTTTTCTTTTTTTTTCAAAAAAAATAGAAAAGCCTATATTGCAAACACGACCTTTCAGCGCCTCGGGGACGAAGATTTTAAGGCTGTGTGGGTCAACCGACCAAAAATCTATAAAATGACCCAAAAGTGATCGTTTATGCAAAGTCAGCCTTTCGGCGTCCCTTTTGGGAACATTCGGCTATATTTGATAAGAACGACATCACCTAACTTATTTATAACAAAAATGAAAATTTGAATTTTTTTGGCTACTTTTGCAAAAGGGGAGGTTGGACCCGATGGGGTTTGCCTACGTATCTCATATCCGGTGAGAATCAAACCAGCGTAGTTCTGCCGTAGAACTGAATTTGAAAACAAGACTCTTTTCTTTTGTTTTTGAAATAAATCGAACTAAAAAAACATTCCTCTTTTTTATTTTTCCAAAATTTCGGCAGAGTTTCGACACTACTTAGGCATTGGTTTTTTCTAAAAATAAGTAGTTATCTCTCTACACTGCTATTTTTCTCTTCTTCTTTTTTCCTTTTTTTCCCCACCATTTTCCAATATTCCCGATTTTCATAAGCCGGTCAGCATGCAAGTCTGAGGCAAATAAATGCATAAAACAAACAGGATGCAGCAGGATGGTCATTTTTTTATTTCAGGTTACCTGTCCTAGACGGACCCAACCCCTATGTTGAGTCCCCTAAGTCAAATGCAACATGATGCAAATAAGCGTTCCTACTAGGGATCCGGAATGAAGTCAAGTTATTCTAAGTTAAAAACCTGGGTATGTGTTCTAGACAGTGTACCCGAGCGGACAACTCGAGTCGAGGAGGGGGCTACGTACCGGGGACCCGCGAGATCGTCCGGCTTTGTAAATTGTCCGAGCCCTTTCGTATTTCAAGGTATGACACTAACAGAATAGGGAGTCTCAACCAGTGAGCACATCCCCGGAGGTAAGGAGAGAAGGTTTCGGCACAGTTTTATATGTACAGTTCAAATAATATCAAAGCGGTAAAAAGCATCATTTTGCACATTAAGCACAGATCATACGAAAATATCAGATAATAAAGCCAAAATACAACAATTTATCACAAGCTCGAATTTCTAACTCTAAACCAGTGGTTCTGGGTTACATCCCCAGCAGAGTCGCCAGAGTTGTTACACCTCCTTTTACGCTACCGCACCCCGCGAAGGATGTAGTAAAGTGATTTTTTCCAATTAAAGGACAATCGAAACGGGATTCGTTTATTAAGAGATTCAGAGTCGCCACTTGGGAGATTTAGGGTGTCCCAAGTCACCGGTTTGAATCCCGAATCGAGGAAAAGAATGACTTTGTTTAACAGTTCGCGAACCAGAAATCCGGATAAGGAATTCTGTTAACCCGGGAGAAGGTGTTAGGCATTCCCGAGTTCCGTGGTTATAGCACGGTCGATCAACTATCATATTTGGCTTATTTATCTGATTTTAACAATTATGAACTTATGTGCAAATTTTAACTTTTAACCGCTTTTATTATTATTATTATTAATGAGAATTGCAATGCCGTGAAAACACATCTCGAACCACGTCACATCAATGTACCCGTGGTTGTTGACATATTTCGACTCCGTTGAGATTTGGATTTGGGTCACATAAATGTGCACCCGAGTTTAAGAAGGTAGAATTACTAAACACGCGCCTAAAGAAACCAACGCGTTATTATTTTGGGAAAAGCCGTGAAGTTCGCTAAACGGCCCGTCCCGAAATCTAAGTATTTATTATAACCATTTATTGAGGGCCCCGCGATTTATGTGTTTTAATCGGCAAGGCTCATCTCATGTGTTTTTAAAAGGGCAAACCCAAGAGCAACTATGTTTCTCTACTTTATTTGTCTCTAAAAAAAAGAGAAATCCTAGTTTATTCACTGATATTATTCAGAGACGTTATTAGCGGGTTACATGAAATGCACCCCCGAATTTTGAGAACTAAGCGTCGTAACTATGTCACAAAAACCGTACCCATAGTCACAATGGTGTATTCAATTAATATGTACCTAATACAACTAATTGAAGACCACCAAACCTTTTTAATGCCATAAGAGCTTCACTAATATACTTTTAACGCCTGTAATATGACCGCAAGAATAATCTTGTAACTATAACTCAAACCTTAAAATGCTAGCATGGTTGGAAAAAGAAGAAGAGGAGGAATAGTAGCATGTAATTGCAACTTTTCCACAAAAAGAAACTAAAATCGCGGTTTATTATTTGCAAAGCTAACAGCAAAACCCTAACACTATTAGATATAACATGATCATCATGAAAGGAATCAAAGATTCTTACAACACACTAAAAACAGACGAGAATTGCTTTGCTAAGTGAATACGAACAGTGAGATTATCAATTAACGAGTGCAGATCCATCACATTCATGAAAATATCCAACAGATCCAACGAGATAAGTGTGCAATAAGAACATCATTTCAATGTAAAACATTTACACATTAACAAAGTTTATCATGGAAATGAAGGCAACATAAATTAAGAATAGAGAAACGGAACGACCAAGCCGGACCGGCGTACAAGATGTCCAAACGGAAAACTTTGTCGCACCAAAGCTCGGACCTCGACCGGAAAACTTCTGCCTCGAACAGTCACCATCAAACCCATGCAGCAACAATAAAATTCAAGCAAAACTTCATAACCGGAACCAGGATATGCGTGCGTGTATATGTGCAGTGGGGTGTGTCAATGGCTGACGAGGTGAAGCAGCAGCAGCTGCTGGGTCTGCTGGCTGACGAACTGGGTGGTGTGAGGGGGAGGGACGATGAAGGGGTCGTTTGGACGTGACAACAGGTGGTCAACGAGCTAGTTGACTGGCGTCGCTGGTCGACGACGTGAGGAAGAAGACGACGAAGCAGCAAGCGAAGATGAAGGGTTGTTTTGGTCGTTTGAGTGGTTAGCGACGCTGCTGGACATTTGGGGGCTGTTTAGGTGGCAGTTTCAGGCGTGGGGGGGTTTTTTTCCTTAGGTTTTTTATGTTAGTTTAGGTTTTGAGGAAGAAGAAGAAGAGAGGTCTTCCCTCCTTAGGTGTAGTCAAAATGTGCTCCCCCCTTCATCTGTTAGTGTATGGTCTTTTTGTTCAAAAATGAGAGGGTCTCACGTGGGGGTGTGGCCCGATAGTGATGGGTCATTTCTTGTGTTCTGTCCATGTCCCCCACGTGTGTCCCCCACGTGTGGTGGGCTCGGATTGTTATGGGCTAGGTCCGAAAATTAGGCCTAAAAATGGGTCGTTTGAACCCGAATATTATTCTTTGCCCGGAACCGAGAATAAAAACACGAAGTTATTTAATTAATACTACATAAGCAAAATAACTATCAAAATAAGATTGACAACTAATACAAAACTATTTTTGTATTTTCAAGTTTAAAAATGACTACAAAACATTAATAAAACTATTTTTTTTAATTTTCGTTTTTATATAAAGATAAAAATATAAAGTACTATTATTTTGTATTTTTTCAAGTTTATGATAAATACATAAACTAAAATTTATATCTTTCTTTTTTTTGTATTTTTTTTATTTTTGTGATGAAAATAAAGTAAAAGAGTCAAAATTAGCTGAGATTTACGCTAAAAATATAAAAAATCTTAGGGAGGGTAAAAAATCACATGTCAACACCCGGCTGAACTGCCACAGCTTGGTGAACCACTGGAACCTGAGCCTGGGGAGCTACCTGCTCTGGAGTACGTGTAGCAGGAGTCTGAACCCCTCCACCAGCCTGAGAAGTGGCTGGTGCTACTAGAAGCAAACCCGCTCAAGAGACGATCTCCATAAAGCCTACCAACCTAACCAAAGCGTCCTGAAGACCTAGGGTGGCTATGAACCCCTCCGGGACCTGATCTGGGCCCACCAGAGCTGCTGGGGTTGGAACCTCCTCGTCATAATCAACATGAGGCTCCACCTCTGGGGCTGCTGCTCGGGGCTGAGCTTTGGCCTTTCCTTGGCCTCTGGCACGACCTCGACCTCACCCTATGCCTCTCGTAGGAGCTGCTGCTGGGGGCTCGGGCTACTGCGCAGTAGAAGAGGAAACACGTGTTCTCTCCATCTGCGAAAGAACAGAGTAGAAAGACAATTAGTATTTGAGAAACAGAATCGCACGACAAGAAAGAACAATAGTGAAATTTTCCTAACTCTGTAGCCTCTGGGGGATAAATACAGACGTCTCCGTACCGATCCCTCAGACTCTACTAAGTTTGTCCGTGAGTCGTGAGACCTATGTAACCTAGTGCTCTGATACCAACTTGTCACGACCCGGATTTTCCACCCTCGGGAGTCGTGATTGCGTCTACTAATAGGAGCTAGGCAAACCAACTTAATTTACTTCTTTTAGCAATTATCGATCATTTAATAACAACAATGCATAATATGATAAAACGGAAGTCTCAATATATAATTAACTTGAAGAAATGCGGAAGTTTAAATAAATCCTCTACCCAAGAACTGGAGTCACAAACTCACGAACGTCTAGAGAATGCTAAATACAATGTCTGAATAAAAACATAATTCTGTTTGTTCCGGTACAAAGGATAACAAACTAAAGTAGAGATAGAAGAGACTCTGGACCATGCGGACGCCAGCAAGGCTACCTCAGGATCTCTGGACTAAAGTCAGCTCCCAAAACTCCTACTGATGTCCAAAAGCTGCTCTGGCTCCTTTATCTATGCAAAAAGATGCACAGAGTGTAGCATCAGCACAAACGACCCCATGTGCTGGTAAGTGCTTGGCCTAACCCCGACAAAGTAGTGACAAGGCTAGACAGGACTACCAAAACCAACCTATATATATATATATATATATATATATATTT